>JBBBDQ010000514.1:4987500-5030000 GCA_037127315.1 Ascarosepion bandense | reverse complement strand
CTTTGTCTCCCCGTCCCCACAATTTTCCGCGCCAACCAACCTCGCAACCTCTCTACTCCCAAATTGGGATTGGTTACTGTTCACCTCTTGAAATTGCCAATGATTATACGAAAGGACCCACTGAGAAGTCGTTACAGCATCTCCTAACACTGGACCGTGTTAGTAAAAGCCACTTCCGGCGGAATAGAAAAAGGCGACGTTCCGGTTAAACATTCGGGCTGACAAAAAGGAAAAAAAAAAAAAATACGAAAAAAAGAAAAATAACGAAAAAAAAAAAAAGAAAAAAGAAAAAGAAACACTTTAGATAAATTCTCTTTGTTGTTGTTTTTATACGATTACCGCCTTTTAGGTCAGTTATTCTCTGCAGTCATTTGGTCAGGGCCCGCGTTTAACAAGAAAGAACAAAATGCTAAAAAGAAAAGCTGTTTCTCAGCTTCCAGAACTCACTCTCACTGTCAAAGAATAAAATACGAACAGATGGAAAGAAATTTATTAAGTTGAATTAAATATTTCGACAATCTGGACAAAAATTAAAAAACAAAATTACGAATGTATGGAATTGAAGATCAACCAGGCCCTAATGGAAATCTCAAATTTGTCTTTTATTATTCAAGTTTCACGACCTCGGTTTTAAAATTTTACATTGTGATATCAGTTTTGTTCCTGGATTGTAACATAGAAACTACCTTACTGGATCTACACACCAATTCTGATAGGAATATGCCGATGAACGCTCTGTTAAACAAGATATGAAACGAAGCAAATCGTTTATTAATTGATGAATAAGAAGACAATATTTAACATTCCGTCATACTGGAAAATATTTTTAAAAAAAAATGAAACTGTATTTAATTAAAGGTATCTCAGGAATAAATGCGATACCTGAATTTGGTGTTTTGTGTTTTAGTTGTTGTTTTTTTTTATGGTGGGTGTCAGGGTTTGATCTCTAAATTATACATTTTACTATCAATTCAATACCTGGACTTAAATTTTGCTGTTAATACAGTCTCTGGATTTTAACAAGGAAATTACCTAGCTGAATTCACACTCAACCAAATTTTCTCACAAGTAAGGCATCCATTGTTTTTCTTATTTTCATCCGAACAGATTTGGGACACATTTTTTGACAGTTTTTTGTGTCGTAGTCGTCAGCGGCGGCGGCACCAGCACATATCTGACTATCGGGTTCGTCAACCTCTCACCTTATTCTCCTTCGAGTTCTTCAAACAGAACGATACGTGAAAGTTGCGTGGGGCACATTCTGGACACGAGACCCGCCCAGCCGAGGTGATGTTGAAGCATTGTGGCAGCGACGGAGATGGCTTTGAAGGCCCAGAGTGCACCTGATGAGCCGTGAGCAGGGGTCACAGAGAGGAGTGAGAGTGGTGGACGCGGCTTGGAGAGCCGAGCGCTTCTTGATAGGCCAATTTGCTGCAACGGTTCCCAGATCTCCGGGTTGGTGCTGACCGGTGTCAGAGAAGGGTTTCAACTAATCCTTGAAGCATCGTTTTCTGTCCTCGCGCCACTGGCGAGTTCTTCAAACTGGATGGTTGAGTAGGCTGCATTCTGGACACGTGACCTGCTCAGCCGAGGCGATGATGAAGGAGGGTAGCCTCAACGTCACATGCTATACTATACACCAGTATAGTATGTATAATTAGGTTCTGGTTAAGGCTGGATAACCCGAGATTAATATTTCGAAATAATACTTGTACTACTAATAATAAGAAGCACCGGTTACAGAAATAAAAGATGTTACCATCCTCTAGGATTACACCATCTAAAAAGACAGGGAAACTGAAGCAAATAGGCCGGACATGATTGTCAAAAACCGAAAAGAAAAAACTTGCCTACTATTTGATATGGCTTGTCTAATGGATTGTACCATAATAATCAAGGAATTTGAAAAACTATCAAAGTATAAAGACCTGGAAATTGAAATAGAAAAAATGTGTGAAATTGAAAACAAGAATATTACCAGTGATAGCAGGTGTGCTTGGAATGGTAAAAAATGAAACAAAACAACACATTGAAAGAAATCCTGAAAACCCCAGCTTAAGAGATATATAAAAATTGTCTTGTTGATTGGAGCCCACACACTTATAACTTTTTCATGTAACACAAGTTATGTAATGCGAGATAAAAACCAAATAAAATGTATCCATAACAAAACATCACAACCTGCCTTTGGTCATGGTAGGTAGTATGACCATAGCAGAATTCGAATTATGATGAAAATGAAATAATAATAATAATCTTCTCCTTTTTGATTGTTCCGTGACAATTTTAGTGATGTTTACGGAATAAAAACAGAGGAAGTACTTGACACTAAATCTTCCGGTAATGCGTGGAATCTTTAAAAAATGTATTGCTGAGGTCACTGAACATATACCGAAGGATATTTATTCAAACGACACAATGGAAAATAACGGTTAGGTAAGTATTTGTTTTATTTTCTTCTTGTTAATTATCTGATCGGATGTTCTTACTCTTCATCTCGGTGTTCTCGAGAAAATCCAAAGGAGGATCTGCAATACCATCGATACCGATGTAGCAGCTAGACTTCAGTCACTTTATCACCAATAGAATGTGTCTTCCCTTTGACTTTTCTAAAAATATTTTCACAGATTCTGCTCTGACGACTTTCTTTCCCTGGTGCAGTGACCACTTGAATTTACTCGTGTTACTAGATTGACAACTAGGTCCCACCCATTTACTGTCAAAATAGTGAAATATAACCAGCACTTCTACTCCATCAGTTCCTTTTCTCGCATTTCCTGCCTGTGGAACTCCCTTCTTTATACTTGCTTCCCTGATAGCTACAACCCCCATTAGTTTCAGTGCAACATCAGTTCCCATATTTTATCTTCTTGATTCCCATCTTTCTTTCAGTCTTTCTTCGACATCCCCGATAACTCGTTCCCTCTTTCTTTTTCTCTCACTGTAACCCCTTTCGCACCAGTGGCGGTCCTGCCTTGCTTGAGTTGAAAGGTTTATAAAAGAATTTCCATCAAAATTTTAGGTATCACCTGTTTTGAAGTCTTTTGTAACCCCCAATGCGTGAGTAATCACCAAAACGGAGGTTAGGAATTATAGTATATCAACAAGTACAAGACACGCACACTTGATGACGTAGATACACTGCTAGTGAATTGATAGTGAATTGCTTGTCAGTATAATCACTCTGTATTTATCTGCCTCCCCACAATGCAGCACAAGGCCATTTTAAAAGTGAGATTTCTGCGCCCTTCAGCTCAGTCAAAAATATTCCGTTGACCTTGCACAAAGCCGAGTCAATGACACTGTCAATTTTCGCCAGACGAGGCTCTACACTTCGGCAGTTCCCCGTTCTGGGTTCCTCCTGACCATAGAAAGCAATGCATGCTAATCAGTATAATCACTCTGTATTTATCTACATCCTCACATAGATTGCGATATAAGGCCATTTTTAAGTGAGGTCTCCGAGGCCATAAGCTCAGTCATAAATTTCCCGTTGACTCTGCAAAAGGCCAGGTCAAGGCTACTATCACTTTTTGCCAAACGAGGCTCCACCATTTGGCGGAGCTCCAACTGGTTTCCTCTTGCTCATTCGATGACTGCTAGTCAGTATAATCACTCTGTATTTACCACCTTACCACCAATGTGAATGTGACACATAGTCAATTAACGTAGGGATTCTGAACCCTTAAGCTCAGCCAAAATTATCCCGTAGACCCAGCTTATGGTTGGGTTGGACTCTTGTTTATGCACTCCAGACGAGACTCTACCCTTCGGCGGAGCCCCGTCTAGGTCCCTCTCCATTTTGTACTATACTCATCATCATCTTTATCATCTGGTCGCACTGCTTGCGCAGACTCCCGTAATTCTCTTTCGCCATCCAACTCTATTGTTCATCATATTTGGTATTTCAGAGGGGCTTTATTTCCTCTCGTCACAAATCTACTTGATATGGATTTTGGTTTGTCGTTTTAAAAGGGTAACACTAACAATTTTGTATTTAGTTTTCCTGTAATATACCGTGAATCTGATTCTTTGATGTTGTCTGATACTGGGCGAAGGTTTTCATACAATTGTTCACTGGTCAGACGATTTCTCCCAATTACATTCAAAACCGCTCTTAGCATGCTAGTGTAGGCTCCATTCAATCTTCTTTTCAGGCAAGAGAGATAGGGAATGTCGGCGGCAGACCCGGGAGATTGTAAGATTATATCGTCACAAATCTGCTTGATGTTGGCTTTGGCTTGTCGTTCTCCGCCAGTCTTTCCCTCTGTTAAGCTCTGTCTTGCGAAACTGAATCTACGCTTTTTGATGGTGTCTGATACTGGGCAAAGTTCTCCATACATTCACTCATTGGTTAGGCGATCTCGCCAAATGAGACTTGAAGCGAATTTTAGCATCTGAATATAGGTGCCATCCAATCTTTTTTTCTGTCTTTGAGGTAAGGGTCTATGCTGAGTAGGCATATAATAATACAGAAGTAATAACTGCTTGGAAAAGGTTTGTTTTCTTGCCATTCTGGAGATAACTTGCCTGACTGGTTCTTTTTCAGTTACCGTGTCTATGACTTTGGTGGCCGATCAAACAGATCCTTGTATTCGTCCATCCATCCTGATCTTTTCGGACAATCCTGGATGAATTTGGCGAGTCTTCTGTCTTTTTCGCTTGTCTTTCAATGAATTGCTCCATATCAATAAAGTATCGCCACTGATTCGATAAAAATCAGCATAGTATAGGTACCTCCACTCATTTTCGATACCTCAATTTAAATTTATTTTTTAAAAATAAAAAGTTCTCTTGAAGCTTTAATTTTAGTTTTAATTGAAAGCCAAGAAATTAAATTTACTAATTACAGTAAGCAAAATACCCTGGTGTATTTCAAACCGAAATTATATTGATCGGAATCAAACATTTTGTAGATTTTTAAAAAAGTTGTAAAAATTTCAAATTTTCCGCCATTTTTCATCGATTGTAAACAGAAGCCGTATAAAAAGTTTTAAAAAATCTTACAAAAATAAAATACACCTAGCTGACATATTAATTTCAAATTACCGAATTTAAACTTACTTTAAGTTGACTTGAAACAAAAATTATTTGCTTACTGCTTGAAATATTTCCTAAAAAGCGTTTCTTAATTACAGTATCATCACATCTGTCAACTCCTTATCAAGAGGTGATAACTGATATGCTTTACAGTAGCCGGGCAAAAAATGCCAAGTATGGGAGACGAATTTGGTATAAATTTTATTTTTTTCATGTAAGGGTGGACAACCCTTGAATCACGTTACCTTTTAATTATAAATATCACGTACGGCCATCCGTACAAATAAGATACGGGTAATCAAAATGCACACTATTAAAATGCTTTAAAAATCCAATGGCTAAATAATTTGTGGTAAGCTCTTCAATTTTCGATTAGTAAATGTAGTCTTCATGCTTTAATTTCATACCCTAGCCAACCCAATGGAGGAACAAATTTTAAAAGATTTTTGGAACTTTATTTATTATTATTAAAAAATAAATAAAAAGATTAAAATAATTCTTGTAAAAATTCATTATTCATTGAATTATTTTTTCTTTTCAGACTATGATATGTTTGATTTATAAAATCAATTAAAAGTTTATCCAAATAAAAATTGGCATAGTTACTGCATTTTTCGTAATTCGGATCTACTTTTTAGAAAGAAGGCCAATATTGAAGAAAAAAAGGACAGTTGATTAACATTCCCCAATGACTCCTGAATTTAATTATATTAGGTTCATTGTTGCCCAAAATCGAATTTTTAGAGATTTCTGGAAATTAATTGGTAGTGGGGTAACATATGTAAAAAAACAATATATTTTTACCAATGTTTTCTAAAAATAATTATTCAAAATTGATTTCAGTCAATAATGAATAAATCCTGAAATTTTCATAAAAATCCGGCCATTATTTGATTCATACAAGAATTACCAAATTAATGTCTTTCACGGTCAAAAAAGTGTATTGCATAATATTACGTTTTTTTAAGTAATAAACTATGCGTCAACTTAGGTCTCGCACTGACGAAAGAAAAAAAAATGATTTTCTAACAAAGTTTCGAACGTGTTAGAAATAATTAAAAAAATTTAAAAAATAATTAAAAATACTTTGATCGATCCTCGTAATGATAATGTAAACATTTTGCCGATAAAAGTTTGTTTTTATTTAGTTTGGGACCTTTATCCTTCATACTATGCTGTTTTTTCAGCGATGTTTTGGAGGTACCTAGAATGATGCCCCAAATTTATTAAACATAAATGTTGATCGTCAAAATCTTATTATTATTATTATTGGTATTATTATTGCTCAGAGGAAAGATTTTTGATTATTAAATTATATTTTTATGCTTTTTGGAACATACGAAATTTTGGTTAAATTTTTTTTTTCGACAGCAAGCTGATCAAAGATCAACATAAAAATTTTAGCGTCTTTTTTGCAGTGAAAATATCCATTTATTTTTGAATACTTGCAAAAATCAAATAATTGTCGTATTTCAATGAAACTTTCAGGACTTTTTAAAAATGAATGCAGTTATTTCAGAAATTATACGTTTTTAGAAAATCCTAATATAAATATTTATTTTATATTTGTTACTCCCACCACACATACACTTATGTAATTTTATGAAATTTCAAGAAATTAAAATTTGTAAATTTTAATGTTTATATCAGTTAACAGCTGAACTCCTTAAAGATTTTAAATCCTCGATTTCTTTGTGTAAATAGAAACACCAGTTCCCGAAAATCTGTTCGTAAATTAAACAAAAACATCCTGTAAAACTAAGATATTATTTAATTAGAAAATTTTGTAATTGTTCTTATGAATAAGATATATTTTGAATATTATTGAGAAAAACTTATCGATGAATAATGACTTTTTACAAGATGTTTTCATTTTTTAAAAACTTTTTATTTAGAATAATTTAGTAAGTTTTACATCTTCTCGATTTCTTTATTATTTTGTGATATTTTTATTAAATAAAAACTATATTTACTAATCATAAATGGGAAGGATCAGTACATTTAATCTAATACTAATATTTAAAAGAGAATTTCGATATTTTTTGTGCGGATAAACGTGCCGATTTTCGTCAATACAAACGTCCATACACGATATCATCAGAAAATAAAATTAAATTACGGAGATTATTTTCCTGATTTTTTTAATTTATTGGCACGTTAAAGAATTATATAAAAACGGCGCTCACTTTATATTCTTCAAGTACATTTTACAGATATGTCCATCGTAAGAAATTAAAGAAATATCGGTCTGTCAGTCAAAATGTCAACCTGTCACTACCTTAAATAAACAGCTATTGCCGTCTTAAAAATGTGTTTCTGCGATAGTTTAAACTAAAACTAATATTTGCCTGAGATTATTTAAACTTTAAATCAGCCAATATTCCTCAAATAGATTATCAGAAAAGTATACTTTAATTTTTGGAATATTTTTTAATAAAGAGAATTACATTAAAGGATAAAAGGTGGTTGGGATTTTTTTTTTAAATCATATCACCCCGAGCAAGGCAGTAACGCCACTGATGTGCAGGGAACTACGTAATAGTGAAAAGATTGGAAAGGAGAAAACCGGAAACCACATCCTAAACAGGGAACAAGGGATGAGCCTCTTAACCTGTTCAATAGACGTGGGTGGAATATGAACTGGGCGATAGATAGATCTATCTACTCCAATTGAAAAAAAAAACAAAACAAAGTGAGAAGATTTGAAAAGAGACAGTCGGAAACCACATCCTAAACAAGGAACAAGGGATGAGCCTCTTAACCTGTTCAATAGACATGGGTGGAGTTTGAACCGGGCGATAGATAGATCTATCTACTCCAATTGAAAAAAAAAAACAAAGTGAGAAGTTTTGAAAAGAGACAGCCAGAAACCATATCCTAAACAGGGAACAAGGGATGAGCCTCATAATCTGTTCAATAGACATGGGTGGAGTTTGAACCGGGCGATAGATAGATCTATCTACTCCAATTGAAAAAAAAAACAAAGTGAGAAGTTTTGAAAAGAGACAGCCAGAAACCATATCTTAAACAGGGAACAAGGGATGAGCCTCATAATCTGTTCAATAGACATGGGTGGAGTTTGAACCGGGCGATAGATAGATCTATCTACTCCAATATAGCGCTAAAATCAGCAGCGTTAGCAGTTTAAAAACAAAAACTCCTTCCAATCGATCTAAATCAGTTTTAAAATACAGCGAAGTATTTTGATTATTGGCAATATTAAATTTCAGCTATTAGCTTGAAATGAAAACTCCCTTTGTCTGTTCTATAAATACTTTCATGGCTTCTGCTCCAACGAACTTAAGTCACTGGTGCCTCTGCAATAGGTGTTTACTCGTGCAACCAGATTGACAACTGGGCCCCACCCATTCACAGTTAGATTAAACAAATGCAGACGACAATTCTACTCCTCCAGCTTCTTCTCTCGCACTTCCCGCCTGTGGAACTCGCTTCCATATTCTTGCTTTCCTGACGGCTACAGCCTCCAGTAATTTCAATGCAATGTCAATACTCATCTCTTAACCACTTGACTCAAGTTCTTTCACCACCTCGTATATCCTTTATTTTCTCTCCACCTTTGCAACTGTCATCACACCTGTATTCCCATCTTTCTCTTGCTCCTTTCTAACTGGTTCGTCTTCCTATTCACTCTCTTCTACTTAATCTTTTTACTCTTATGTAGCCCCCTGCACATCAGTGGCATTACCGCCTTGCTCGGGGTGATACGATTTAAAAAAATAAATAATTAAAAGTTTCCAGAAAGATTTTTTATTAAAAAAAGATTTAATCCTTAATTATCACATATTTATAGAGGTAAATAAAATTGTGTAATTCCATTCTCATTGATAATGGAGTGTTTTTTTCTTTATTTCCTGTTTAGGATTTTGGTTGTTTCTGGTTTAGTTTGTTTTATTTTATGAACTATCAACCTCAACGGGTTATTTAATACCGACAAGAATTTTACAGTAGGTTTATATGAATAGATTATTTATTCGCTTGCGATGAATTCCTTAGATGGGTTACCGTTTGGGGACACAGACTACTGTAAGCAATCTACCATCTGAAATATGCTTTGGCTTTAAATAAGCCACAAAGGGTTGATAAGCCGTTAAAAAACAGAAAAGGAAGATCGTCGTTGTCGGTTATTCCTTGTTTTTTTTTTTTTTTTTTTAATCATCTCACCCCAAGCAAGGCATTCCACTGCCACTATTGCGCATGGGGCTACATAGGGGAAGGTAAAGAGAAGGAGTGGATAGACATAGGGAATGTCAGGAGAAAGGTGATAGATGAGTAAGGATAGCGAGGATGAGGGTCGGGCAGATGGGAAGAGTGCTTGATAGAATGGGAGCAGGTTAGTGTGTTAGGAGGTGTCTATTGACCTTACATTTAAACTCCTGGAGATTGTAGCCGTCGGGGAAGCAATCGTTTGGAAGAGAATTCCACAGTCGGGAAGTGCGAGGAAAGAAACTGTTGGAGTAGAAGTTACGGCTGCATTTTATCGGTTTCACTGTAAAAGGGTGGGATCTAGTTGCTAATCTAGTATCTCGTGCAAATTCGTATTTAGGAGGCACCAGTGATCTAAGTTCATCGGAGCAGAAGCCGTGAAAGTATTTATAGAAGAGACACAGCGAAGCCACGTCTCGCCGGTGGGAGAGAGACTGCAGGCGGTCTGCCAAGTCGGTATCTATCACATTACAGACCCTCCTCTGAACCTTATCGAGAAGCCCGAGGAGAACAGCAGGGGCACCCGACCAGATATGGCAGCAGTATTCAATGCACGGGCGGATGGTAGATTTGTAAATGTGCAGGATTTGTCAAGCGTTTTCATTTTATGCTCTTCTTTTTTTAAATTTCGCATATACATGTTTGGGGTCTGGAAGAACCGACCCTTTTCTTCTTTATGTGCTGTGTCCCTTCAAGACGTAGGTGATGATGGACTTCCACTTGCCCTTGTCTTTTGTCACTCTTAATATTTTTTCCTCTTGGTGTCTCTCCGCCATCCATTTGCTGAAGCCAATCAAATAAGTCTCGCTCTGCTTCCCCCTGTCTATCTTTTCATTTACTCGTCCAGTGAGTATCAGATTCTCCAAACCCTCCTTCCTCATTACGTGTCCCAGAAACCTCAGCTATCTCTTCCTGATGTCAAGTATAAGTTTTCTTCTCGTTTGCATCCTCTTTACCATCTCGTCATAGCTCACATGCTCGGTCTACGGTATCCTCAGCATCCTTCTGTAGAACCACATTTCTGCTGCTTCCAGCCTTTCTTTCACCCTTGAAGAGATCGACAAACATTCGTCGTCATTCAGTCAGTCAGTTAAGTGTCATACGTGATACTCGCTTGGGCGATCATGACTCTTTCGAGACATGACTGACTGGGCAGAATATTACTCCTCAGTAGGATGCCATTACTTTCTACGGTAGACTGGTTTTCAGCCAAAGCTATAGAACCCAATCTGTCTTGCTATTTAACCCATAACTGGAACGAAGAGATGGATTAATACCTTTCCCAAGGGTATTTGCGAGTAAGTGAATGCAAGGAATTCAACTGGAATTCGAACTCGGCTCCGCGATTTCTTGTTCAGAGCCAATATCCACTGCACCTCAACGCATATCCTTCGTTGTCATTACTTGGAACATTAGTCTATGCAGGTCATATGCTGGTTGTTGGAACCGACATTTCGCGAACCTTCTATCCTTACCGCTTTTCCTCTACGTTTCAACGCCGATGCCATATCATGTTGGAACAGCGGTTTCCCACTACGTTTGGCAAAGTTAAGCAACGTCATGCGTTTTCAGCATTTAGATGAGTGACAACCTGGAAATAATAGATGCTATAAGCATGGATGTACGGGTTTTTGTAAGTTTTTGTGTCTAGTAATACATTTTTTTTTTTGAGTATCAAGATTCATTGGGATTTGGTTTTTAAGGGCAGGGTCCCTAAGTCCTACCATTGTTATTTAATCCATAAATGGAGGGAAGGGACGTATTAATACCTTTCCCAAAGGTACCAGTGCTTAAGTGAATGCAGGGTATTCAACTGGAATTCGAACTCGGCTCACCGATTTCTCTTTCCGAGCCGATATCCATTGCACCACAACGCACATCCGTCACTAAACGCTTACAGCACCTGGTATTCCCAAGCGGTCACCCATCTAAGTACTAACCAGGCTCAACGGCACAAAAATGATTTTCAGAAATCAAGTTGAGGCCAAGGTGGATAATTTGCGTTAGAAATTAAAAATAAAAATAACAAAAAGATACATTTTGTTATATTTACTTATGTACATTTATTTTATAGATAAGGTGTATTTTGTTTTAAAATTACAAAAACTGTTGTATACAAGTGTTAACATTCTAGCAGACTTGTTTGTTCGTTTTACTATCTTTTTATAGCAGACGTTTTAATTACCGTCTGCTTTTGTGTTGATTTTTTTTTTATATTGGCAGGAAAAGGAAAGAAAATTAAACTGATATGTTTATTTTGCCCATATAGTGTTTTCTGGTGCATATGGAAATTAACTCATTTGAATTTAGCAACGCCTTAGAGATGCTCATAAAAGAGCAACTTCGTGCCGTTTGAGAAGATTTTTTGGATCAGCCAACAGGTCTTCATCAGTGCCTTTTGGCAGAAGGAACAGTGACGCCATTTTCTCTTCCTTCCTCAAATCAAGAAGGTTCCAACACTAGCAGTAGTGATCGTTTCCATGATAACGAAAAAGCACTGAACGGAGCGAAATATCTATTCACGTATGAAAATTCTTATAGAAAATATAACAGCTAAAATGAAAAGAGCTCAATTATCCTTTTCGTGCGGTTTGCGTTGTGGTGCAGTAGATATCGGGGAGCCGAGTTCGAATTCCACTTGAATTCCTTGCATTCAATTACGTGCAAATGCCCTTGGGAAAGATATTAATCTTCTTTTTTGCCTAGTCAGTCATGTCTCATTCGAGACTAGGCAAAAGATTTTCCAGGTGTAGGTTGCCATTACTTTCTGCGGTAGACCGGTTGCCAACCAAGGCTATAGAACCCAATCTCTTCTGCTATTCAAATTAGCCAGGTAAGTGCTATGCGATCGTGTTTTTTTTCGATCCATGACTAACTAGGCAGAAAATTTTCGTGGGGTTGGTCGCTATTACTTTCTGTGGTAGAATGGTTGTTAATCAAGGCTAGAGAACTCAATCAGTCCTGCTATTCAACCCATTTTTTTAAATAGTATCACTCCGAACAAGGTGGTAACGTCACTGATGTTCAGGGGGCTACGTAATAGTGAAAAGATTGGAAAAGAAAAAGCCGGAAACCAAATCCAAAACAGGGAACAAGGGATGAGCCTCTTAACCTGTTCAATAGACATGGGTGGAGTGTGAACCGGGCGATAGATAGAATCTATCTACTCCAATTGAAAAAAAACCCCCCAAAAAAAAACAAAGTGAGAAGATTGGAAAAGAGAAAGCCGGAAACCAAATCCAAAACAGGGAACAAGGGATGAGCCTCTTAACCTGTTCAATAGATATGGGTGGAGTGTGAGCCGGGCGATAGATAGATCTATCTTCTCCAATTGAAAAAAAAAAACAAAGTGAGAAGATTGGAAAAGAGAAAGCCGGAAATCAAATCCAAAACAGAGAACAAGAGATGAGCCTCTTAACCTGTTCAACAGACGTGGGTGGACTGTGAACCGTGCGATAGATAGATCTATCTACTCCAATTGAAAAAAAAATAAGTGAAAAGATTTGAAAAGAGAAAGCCGGAAACCAAATCCAAAACAGCGAACAAGGGATGAGCCCCTTAATCTGTTCAATAGACATGGGTGGAGTGTGAACCGGGCGATAGACAACATTCAAACAACTTTTCAAAATGTATTGCTGGAAGTTTTACTATAAAAACTTATTTTTATACTTCATAGTGTTTTGTCTCCAGTTTGGAGGTTGACTATGTGTCCATAACTGGCACCCTAACAGGTGCTACCCTCCTGGGTTAGGGTGGACCTGGGAACAACAGCAATTAAGAAGTGGTTCCATGCTCCACACAACCTCCCAATCAGAGGCTTTGCTTCTCGCAGTAGGTTGTCATTACTTTTTGCAGTAGACTGGTTACCAGACAAGGCTATAGAACCCAATTTTTATTGTTATTTGACCCATAACTGGAGAGAAGTGACGGATTAATATCTTTTCCAAGGGTATTTGAGCGTAAGTGGATACAAGGATTTCAACTGAAACTCGAACTCGGCTCCTCGATTTGCCGTTCCGAGTCGCTATCCACTGCACCACAACGCACATCCGATGTACTATAAAGATTGCCAAATTGTAAATATCTACATTTACAAATATGTATGTACATGTATTCGCAAATTTAGATTACTTTGTTCTCTGTACTATATTCAAAAATACAATTTATTTGATTGTAAGCTTAAGATAGATTCTTATTGCCCATATATTAATAAAAATATATTAATAAAAATATATTAATAAAAATATATTAATAAAAATGCATTTAAAAATATAATACAGAACTAGAAACGGCTAATTAAGGTTTAGTCTCAATGGTGTTTTAGGGCAGCATTTGTTGTTTCCGTAACAAACTGTTTTTATGGGGGGGCAGGGTTGTTATCTCTGAGCCCAACACCCAAAGGTGTTTTACGGGGCACCCAGTGAGTATCCAACTCTCTACTCAATTGTAATGATTTTAGTGAGACAAGCTTACTAATTATTACGCTACCTCGAGATGCCCGTGGTTTAGTCTAGTGACAAGTAAATTAGGAGACAAGTAAATTTAACTTAAGTCATTTTTCGGCTTAAGTCGCCTATCCTAAAACAAAGGTGAGGTATAGTTGTATTAGATTAATTTTCCACAATAACTTTATTACAAAGCAAAACTTATTCTTCATTCTATAGTCGCTTTTTAACATGTAATTATGATGGTATCACGGCAATAGTGCTTAAGAAATATTCTCCCGACCGAGTTTTTGTTCCTTCTAAACTGTACAATAAATACTCATGTGTAGTTTCTTTTTTTAAGAACTCTAGCGAACCATCTACTCCTTGTAACTAACAGCATATTAGTCTTCTATCTCATTTTTTTTTTTTGTGAGGACGGTCGTGGGTATATACTGCATCTGGAAGCAAAGCCTCTGATTGGGAGGTTGTGTGGAGCATGGAACCACTTCTTAATTGCTGTTGTTCCCAGGTCCATCCTAACCCAGGAGGGTAGCACCTGTTAGGGTGCCAGTTATGGACACATAGTCAACCTCCAAACTGGAGACAAAACACTATGAAGTATAAAAATAAGTTTTTATAGTAAAACTTCCAGCAATACATTTTGAAAAGTTGTTTGAATGTTGTCTATCGCCCGGTTCACACTCCACCCATGTCTATTGAACAGATTAAGGGGCTCATCCCTTGTTCGCTGTTTTGGATTTGGTTTCCGGCTTTCTCTTTTCAAATCTTTTCACTTATTTTTTTTTCAATTGGAGTAGATAGATCTATCTATCGCACGGTTCACAGTCCACCCACGTCTGTTGAACAGGTTAAGAGGCTCATCTCTTGTTCTCTGTTTTGGATTTGATTTCCGGCTTTCTCTTTTCCAATCTTCTCACTTTGTTTTTTTTTTTTCAATTGGAGAAGATAGATCTATCTATCGCCCGGTTCACACTCCACCCATATCTATTGAACAGGTTAAGAGGCTCATCCCTTGTTCCCTGTTTTGGATTTGGTTTCCGGCTTTCTCTTTCCCAATCTTCTCACTTTGTTTTTTTTTGTTTTTTTTTTCAATTGGAGTAGATAGATTCTATCTATCGCCCGGTTCACACTCCACCCATGTCTATTGAACAGGTTAAGAGGCTCATCCCTTGTTCCCTGTTTTGGATTTGGTTTCCGGCTTTTTCTTTTCCAATCTTTTCACTATTACGTAGCCCCCTGAACATCAGTGACGTTACCACCTTGTTCGGAGTGATACTATTTAAAAAAATGGGTTGAATAGCAGGACTGGTTGAGTTCTCTAGCCTTGATTAACAACCATTCTACCACAGAAAGTAATAGCGACCAACTCCACGAAAATTTTCTGCCTAGTTAGTCATGGATCGAAAAAAAACACGATCGCATAGCACTTACCTGGCTAATTTGAATAGCAGAAGAGAAGTTTCAAGGTTGCAGTTCTTACAATAGTGCAGAAAATCGATAATATATATATATATATATATATATATATATATAAGGCAAGATACCGGGTCTGATCAAAATCAGTTTTTCAGCACTTTTATTTTGGTTTTTGTTTCGGGTTTGGCTCTAAGTATGTATAATTGTAGTTTTTAGTCTCAGCCATGATACCATTTACTCAGAGGACTTATTTAACCTTCAAAATTCAGTTTACGACGAAAAAAATTTATTTGTTATCGATACCAGTAAATCAAAATTTGATTTACATCCATTCATTTTTCTTTCAGTCTACGGTTTCACTTTAACTGGAAACAACTATTGCTTTTTAGTCTTTCGTGCCAACGTCCAAAGAGTCTGAGCTCCAGGACCATGGATTAGTTTTAAAGCTTTCATTACACCCGAGCAACGCCGGGCTATACTGCTAGTAGTTAGTAACATTATTTCGCGATAGCAGAAAATAAACTTTAAGCATTAAATTTCCAAATATTTACATTCTGTTTGATTATTTACATCGCGTACGTAGATGGCTGTGGATCGTTAACATCAATAGCTGATTCTGGCTTTTGTTATTGCTCGATACGTTTTGTAATAAGAAACTGGTTGAGAGTTCGCTGGACTGAGTTTTTCTTCTTTTCTTCAAGGATTACATGATAAGGAGCAAAAGCTTGACAACAAGGGTGCATAACTTTTGAAAAGCGTTGACCATTTCGGTCCATATCTTCGATGATGTGAAGTTCTTTTCATAATAAAAGCAAATGCTTTCTGATTTTTCTAAAGGAAAAAAGTGACGTGGCTCAGGCTCAACTTCTTTTTTAGCTTGCTGCTTTTACAGCTCTGTCGAATTCACGTTCGTTAGGGGCTGCTTGTCTTTTTCAGATAAATCTATGAAATCCTCCTCCTCCATTTCCAGCTCTTTGCTCATGGTCACCAACGATTTGTTGATTTATTATCAAACCATCTTGTAAACATTCCCGAATTTCGGGCATATATTTTCCACGACGCCAAACGGTAGATTTTCGAACTACGGTAGAAAACACCTATATTAAAAACCTCTAAATGAGCGAACAACACAGAGACACAGATGTTAAATTTGCAAAATATTTACATTCTATTTGACGTAGATGTCTATGGATCGTCAGTATCAAAAGCTGATTCTGGCAGTTATTGTTTTTCAATACGCTTTTTAATTAGAAATTATTCGAGAGTTCTTTAAACTTTGTTCTTTTTCTTTTCTTCAAGAATTACATAATAAGCAGCAAACGCTTCGTTATTCGTGATGGACATACGTAAAATCGAATAAAATGACTTAAACATGATTTTTATTTTTTCAATAGCAGTATAGCCCGGCGTTGCTCGGGTGTAATGAAAGCTTTAAAACTAATCCATGGTCCTGGAGCTCAGACTCTTTGGACGTTGGCATGAAAGACTATAAAAGCAATAGTTGTTTCCAGTTAAAGCGAAAGACTGAAAGAAAAATGAATGGATGTAAATCAAATTTTGATTTACTGGTATCGATATCAAATAATTTTTTTTTCGTCGTAAACTGAATATTGAAGGCTAAATAAGTCCTCTGAGTAAATAGTATCATGGCTGAGACTAAGAACTACAATTATACCTATTAGAGCCAAACCCGAAGCAAAAACTAAACTAAAAGGGCTGAAAAAATACAGACATACAGGCAGATAAACAGACACACACATCTTGCCTTTTATATATATATATATTATCGATTTTCTGCACTATTGTAAGAACTGCAACCTTGAAACTTCTGAATATCGTTTCCCATTTCTTTGTCTATGAGTGTATCAAATTTGATTAAATTTGATTAAAATCGGACCACTCCTTCTATAAACTGATTTTTTCGATTATCGATTTTCGATATTTATCGAGGGTACCTCGACATAAAACTTAGCTAAGAACACTCGCAGACGCTTATAATACAACAGTGTAAATTTTCAAGAAAATCGGTTCAGCCGTTTCGGAGTCTATAGGTAACGGACACAGACAGACAGACAGACAGACAGACAGAAAGTTCCATTTATAAATAAGTTTAGATATATATACATATATTTTTGACAAATGACGTATAATCGTGAACGACTTAACACGAAACGACGTCACTCGAAGTATACCTGTACGTACTTATTACTAAAAGAAACTAACTTTTTGTCAACACATACAGGATCTTTTCTTTCTTTCTTTTTTTCAATTGGAGTAGATAGACTAAACTATCGCCCGGTTCACACTCCACCCACGTCTATTGAACAGGTGAAGAGGCTCATACCTTGTTTCCTGTTTAGGATGTGGCTTCCGGTTTCTCTTTTCCATTCTTTTCACTCTTTTCTTTCTTTATTTTTTTTTCAATTGAAGTTGATAGACTACACTGTCGCCCGGTTCACACTCCACCCACGTCTATTGAACAGGTGAAGAGGCTCATACCTTGTTTCCTGTTTAGGATGTGGCTTCCAGTTTTCTCTTTTCCATTCTTTTCACTCTTTTCTTTCTTTATTTTTTTTTCAATTGAAGTTGATAGACTAAACTATCGCCCGGTTCACACTCCACCCACGTCTATTGAACAGGTGAAGAGGCTCATACCTTGTTTCATGTTTAGGATGCGGTTTCCGGTTTTCTCTTTTCCAATCATTTTACCCTTACGTAGCCCCCTGCGCATCAGTGGCGTTATCGCCTTGCTTGGCGTGATATGATTAAAAGAAAATATATCCAAATGATATTTTTTCGGAGTAATATTATATAATTGCGTAGAACAAATATGGTACCGGTGTCTGGCACACTGGGAAACTTGTTATGTCAACGATGACTGGCCTTAGAATGAATAAAACATCATGTCCTCATGTTTAGTAAAGACAGTCTCAAAATGACCCTGAAATAAGACTTATCTAAAAAAAAAAAAAACAGTAGTGGGGTATATCGACTCTCGAACCTCCAGCTGGATTGGAAAGATTCGCTCACCTGTTCCTAGCACATGAAAAAAATCTGTCTGTACGTTACATCAGATAATTTGAGCTGCACTGTTGTAGAGGGTTCAGAAGTGTTCTATCACCTAGAAGTACGAGCGATTCGAGGTCTTCCAGGCGGGTTTCTTTTAAGCGTTGAACCCGTGGCCCTGTTATGATCAACCCATATCATTATCGATTTTCTATCCCGAACAGCAACATTCCGACGTTATATGAGCACGAAAATGTGTATGTGTTGTAATTAAACAATCACCGAGCCTTACGCTCCAGCCTTCTTCAGGTTCTAGGAATTTTGAATGGTTATATAATTCTCATTCAATATGTGATGTCACTTTCTGGTGCCATTTAGTTATCTCCCTTAAGCTCCCTTTTGTTCATCACTGCTGTAGCCAGGTACTGAACTCACGACACTTTGGGTCAAGTCGCTGGAGCTAACCAACGCCTATATCCACTGGGCTATGTGTCCTTGAGGTATGGCAATAAAGATTAGGACAACCTTATCTTAGAAGTATAAACAAATACCGTAACTTCTATGCTAACAGATTTTACTTTCGCAATTCTCGCTTGTGAAATTCTCTCCCGGCATCTTGTTTCTCTGGTTAGGTCTTATTATTTTACAGTTGAAATGGCTACATGTAGGAGTAAGTTCTATGCTAACAGTTTCCTCCCTCTCACTTTTAGCTTGTGGAATTCTCTTCCAGCATCTTGTTCTGCTGAAAATGTCACATGCTTTACAGTTGAAATAGATAGATCTAACCGTAAGTTCTATGCTAACAGTTTCTTCTCTCGGATTTCTCGCTTGTTGAACTCTCTTTATGTAGTTATTTCTTTTTAACTCAACTAAGTTTGAATACACCGGTTCTCGCTCGATCACCGAAGTTAAGCAAGGTCGAGCCTGATCAGTACTTAGATGGGTAACCGCTTGGGAATACCAGGTGCTCTAAGCGTTTAGTGACGGATGTGCGTTGTGGTGCAGTGGATATCGGCTCGGAAAGAGAAATCAGTGAGCCGAGTTCGAATTCCAGTTGACTACCTTGCATTTACTTAAGCACTCGTACCCTTAGGAAAGGTATTAATTCGTCCCTTCCCTCCATTTATGGGTTAAATAACAAGGGTAGGACTTGGGGACTCTGTCCTTAAACTTAAAAACAAATCCCAACGAATCTTGATACTCGAAAAGAAAAACGTTGTAAAAATAAAATGACCTTAACCAAAAATCATTGGTTATGACCTTAAATGATTCCATTAGGATTCATAGGTCTTTAAACCTCGAAACAAACAAAAAATAAAACATTCACCAGGTATTTTTGGTTAAAGTCATTTTATTTTTACAACGTTTTTCTTTTCGAGTATCAAGATTCATTGGGATTTGGTTTTAAGTTTAAGGACAGAGTCTCCAAGTCCTACCCTTGTTATTCAACCAATAACTGGCGGGAAGGGACGAATTAATACCTTTCCTAAGGGTACCAGTGCTTAAGTGAATGCAAGGTAGTCAACTGGAATTCGAACTCGGCTCACCGATTTCTCTTTCCGAGCCGATATCCACTGCACCACAACGCACATCCGTCACTAAACGCTTAGAGCACCTGGTATTCCCAAGCGGTTACCCATCTAAGTACTGATCAGGCTCGACCTTGCTTAACTTCGGTGATCGAGCGAGAACCGGTGTATTCAAACTTAGTTGAGTTAAAAAGAAATA
Organism: Ascarosepion bandense; assembly: GCA_037127315.1. Classification (NCBI taxonomy): domain Eukaryota; kingdom Metazoa; phylum Mollusca; class Cephalopoda; order Sepiida; family Sepiidae; genus Ascarosepion; species Ascarosepion bandense. The sequence goes on along the minus strand of JBBBDQ010000514.1, from coordinate 5,010,138 downwards.
ACTACATAAAGAGAGTTCAACAAGCGAGAAATCCGAGAGAAGAAACTGTTAGCATAGAACTTACGGTTAGATCTATCTATTTCAACTGTAAAGCATGTGACATTTTCAGCAGAACAAGATGCTGGAAGAGAATTCCACAAGCTAAAAGTGAGAGGGAGGAAACTGTTAGCATAGAACTTACTCCTACATGTAGCCATTTCAACTGTAAAATAATAAGACCTAACCAGAGAAACAAGATGCCGGGAGAGAATTTCACAAGCGAGAATTGCGAAAGTAAAATCTGTTAGCATAGAAGTTACGGTATTTGTTTATACTTCTAAGATAAGGTTGTCCTAATCTTTATTGCCATACCTCAAGGACACATAGCCCAGTGGATATAGGCGTTGGTTAGCTCCAGCGACTTGACCCAAAGTGTCGTGAGTTCAGTACCTGGCTACAGCAGTGATGAACAAAAGGGAGCTTAAGGGAGATAACTAAATGGCACCAGAAAGTGACATCACATATTGAATGAGAATTATATAACAGTTCAAAATTCCTAGAACCTGAAGAAGGCTGGAGCGTACAGCGGCTGAAACGTCATAACAATGGCAATAAAGACGAAGACAGCAGTTCGAACAGAGTAAATAATATAAATAACTACCTCATCTCAGATTTATAGACAAACAGAGAAAAGTAGGACTGATAAATGCTGAACAAAGTGCCAAAGGATGAGGAACAGACTAGAAGCAGCTGAAAGATGGTTATACAGAAGGATACTGAGAATTTCATCGATGGAGCGAGTAATCAACAAAGAAGTTTTAAATAATAGCAACAGGAAGAACACTTATACCAAAAATCCAGAAAAGGCAGCTGAAATTCATTGGACACATAATGAGGTAGGAGAGCTTAGAAAACTTAACACACACGAGGCATATTGAGAGATGGAGGAATACGGTGTGCCACTTACCTGAAGAGTTCGTATGAATAGATATTGGGACTTTGAAATTGTGGAACTAATGAATGTAATAATTCGTTTGTGCTTTTTTATGATATAGCAATATAGAGCCACGAAATGTTTGCGATGTTTTGTCTGTGGGAAAGATTTTGGGCGGACCTGAAGGAGACCACCACCACCAACACCACCACCACCACCACCTTTAAATCTGTTGTCTTTCTTTCTTTCTTTTTTTTTTTTTTAACCTTTTTCAGCGCAGTCTTATTGGTTATTACATAAAGTTTCTTGATTATCAAAAAATTTGAAAAATTTCAATATTTAAACAATTTTAGTGGGGGCTCAGTTTCTCCTACAACGTTGTAGTAAATCGATCATCCATTTTGGAACCACTCGCGTTGGGGTCGCTTTGTTTTGTATTTTGGGGACGAATTGTTGCCCTTGTTTTTGTCTTTTTCAAGTTTCCTTCAGTTCTTAAGATGGCGTCTTCTTCGAAAACTCCAAGAATGGCTTTATTCAGAAATTTCGCAAATGATTCAGTTGTTGAATATGCGCAAGCAAAAAAAGTTAACTGTGCAGGATCGATTTACTATAAAGCTGTATGAAAAACTGAGCCCCACCCCGTAAAATTGTTTAAATATTGAATCTTTTCCAAATTTTTATTTATTTATTTATTTATTTATTTTTTTGTCAGTCGGAAAGTTTAGGGTTTAATCGATAAGATTGCACTGAAAAAAGTAAAAAATAAATTGATAATCAACAAATTTCCAGGTGGTGGTAATGTCGCACCGGCGAGTGGTTCTAAAATGGAGGATCGATTTACTATAACGTTGTATGAAAAACTGAGTCCCCACCTAAAATTGTTGAAATACTGAAATTTTTCCAAATTTTTTTTTTTTTTTTGTCAGTCGGAAAGTTTAGGCTGTAATCGATAAAATAGCACTGAAAAAATTTTAAAAAAATGAACAACAACAAATTGAAAGGTGGTGGTAGTCTCCTTCAGGTCCGCCAAATTTTGCATTGATCTCGCATAGCAATATTTCAGTTGCTGGTATTCCTGACGAGTGAACAAAGCAAAGATAACGACTGAGATTGCATTTAATTTTTTAATTTCTTCTATGTGCCGTGTCTCTTCAAGACGTAGGGGATCATGGTCTTCTACATCTCCCTATCTTTTGTAGCTCTTAACACCCCTTCTCCTGTTATACCACTCAACCTCGCTCCACCATCTATCTGCTCAAGTCTATCAAGTATGTTACGCGTTGCTTTCCTTTGTCTCTCCTTTGCTCTATCCGTACCGTGAGCATCAAATTTAGCAAGCCCCCTTTCCTCATTACATATCCAAGAAACTTCAGCTGTCTTTTCCTGATGTTAAGTATCAGTTTCCTTTACGTATCCATCCTCTCAAATACCTTGTTGTTGCTCATATGTTCTGTCCATGGTATCCTCAGCATCCTTCTGTAGAACCATATTTCGGTTGCTTCAAGTCTTTCATTCATCTGTAAATTTTTAATTTAATTTGAGTTGTTTATATTCTATGGGCTCAGGTGTTCTACATATTGAAGGAACAACTGACAGTGATGTATATATTGCGAAATATAGGAAATGCCAATGCCTTGAGTTTCGAATATCATATGTGGCTTTCTTATTAATTCATAACCTGTCTGAGAGGAGCTTACTGCGTAATCGTGAAGAGGCACTCTGCTGGCTCTACCTTTCGCTCGTGTGCTTCCTACGTTGTGGGTATTTTCTGATTCTAGCGAGACAAGCTTCTTAATCGTTACATCACATTAGGGTGCCGCTTTTTCTAAACCTAGCTTAAATGAGGCACAAGGCCGAAAGTGTGGGGCACCCAGTGAGGTGCCCCACACTTTAACTCACTACTCAACTTTAATGATTCTAGCCTGACAAGCTCGTTAATCGTTACACCACATTGGGGTACCTCTTTTTCTAAGCGTAATTTAGATATGGTGCAAAACCGAAATTGTAGGGCACCCAGTGAGGGTCAAACTCACTACTCAACTTTAATGATTCTAGCCTGACAAGCTTATTAATCGTTACACCATATTGGGGTACCTCTTTTTCTAAGCGTAGTTTAGATATGGTGCAAAACCGAAAGCGTAGGGCACCCAGTGAGGGTCAAACTCACTACTCAACTTTAATGATTCTAGCCTGACAAGCTTGTTAATCGTTACACCACATTGAGGTGCCTCTTTTTCTAAGCGTAGCTTAGATATGGTTCAAGGCCGAAAGTGTAGGGCACCCAGTGAGTATCAAACTCACTTCTCAATTGTAATAATTTTAACGATCCTCCTTGTGCCTCATTTAAGCTAGGTTTGGAAAAGGCGGCACCCTAATGTGGTGTAACGATTAAGAAGCTTGTCTCGCTAGAATCATTACAATTGAGTTGGGAGTTAGATCCGCACTAGGTGCACCACACCACGCCGAGGTTCCCCTTTCTGCGTGTGTATTTTAAAAACTATAAAGGATAAATTTTATTATTACAGCATCAAAGTATCCATACACGGCCTCCTTCCAGTTCTCCACTGACTGAATATCAGGCAAATAAAAACGCCAAATAAACCTTGTCACCCGTTTCTTCAGCTAGCGTTATGTCTTTGGTACAATCTGAGGCATTGATATCTTTCTCACTTCTTTCTCTTCATTCTCACTCGTACCTCTTTTCACTCTTTGATCTCCTCTCTTGATCTCGCTTTGATCCTCTCCTTTTATATATCTCTCCTCCTCTAATCCAATATCTGTATGTGTGTCTAATCTGTGTAGTAGTAGTAGTAGTAGTAGTAGTAGTAGTAGTAGCCTAAACCGGTTTAAAATGCTTTAAACTAAATAACGATCGGATATACAGGGTGTCCACAAAACCATTAGACAAATAGAAACATTTTTAAACATTACAATAGAAGCTGAATGTTGTGAAATGTTTACATAAAATGAAGTAAATAGTGAAGCTTTTATATACAAATGGGGGTCCGTATCGTAAAAAATGACGTAAAAATATTTAAATCGATATACCGTCAAAAATGACGGCAACATATACATTGATGTACTTATAAATGATTATCTTACATTAAGACATAAGAAAAAATCCCAACCGCAGAGCGTGACAAGAGGTATATATATATATATATATATATTATATTATTTTTTTCATTTGTTCTTACGATTTTTTTTTTCTTTTCAGAACTCAATCTATATAAAAATTATCCAAAAGTTTTCGAGGGCTTTCTGTTATATATTTAGACATTATTATATAAAAAAATAATTAATGATAATACATTGTCTGTAATTTTTAATGAAAGGGAGACTGTTGTTCAGATACACTATATATATATACTAGCAATATAGCACGGCGTTGCTCGGGTGTAATGAAAGCTTTAAAACTAATCCATGGTCCTGGAGCTCAGACTCTTTGGACGTTGGCACGAAAGACTAAAAAGCAATAGTTGTTTCCAGTTAAAGTGAAACCGTAGACTGAAAGAAAAATGAATGGATGTAAATCAAATTTTGATTTACTGGTATCGATAACAAATAAATTTTTTTCGTCGTAAACTAAATTTTGAAGGTTAAATAAGTCCTCTGAGTAAATAGTATCATGGCTGAGACTAAAAACTACAATTATACATACTTAGAGCCAAACCCGAAACAAAAACTAAAATAAAAGGGCTGAAAAAATACAGACATACAGGCAGATAAACAGACACACACACGCACAAACATTTTGAAGAACTGCAACCTTGTAACTTCTGAATATCTTTTCTTATGTCTTTGTCTATGAGTGTATCAAATTTATTAAAATCGGACACTCCTTTTTATAATCCGATTTTTTCGATTATCGATTTTCGATATTTATCGGGGGCACCTCGACACAAAACCTAACTAAGAACAGTCGCAGACACTTATACTACAACTGTGTAAATATTCAAGGAAATCGGTTCAGCCGTTTCCGAGTCTATAGGTAACGGACACTCATACACAGACACACGCACACAGACAAAGTTCCATTTATAAATAAGTTTATATATATATATATATATATATATTCTTCATTAGTAAACGAGTTATTACGCAACCTAGTTTTCTAACATGCGGTGTCTTCAGGCGATTAGCAATAACTGATTTTACCGTTTTTTTTTTTGTTTTTGTTGTATGTTATAATGTTTTCATCCATGGTTGTATGTTATAACCATACCATAATATATCTATTTGGTTCATATAACTATGGATGAAAACGTTATAATTTATTCTAATTTTGAAAATTGCGCGTTCAAAAACATCCCAGTTACGTGAGCGTTCTTAAAAAGAAAAAAAAAAAAGAAAAAAAAAAAAGAAACAAAAAAAAGGTAAAATAAGTTATTGCAAATCGCTTGAAGGCACCATATGGTGGCAACGTAGGTCGCGTAATAACTCGTTTTGCAAATGAAAAATATTCAAAAGTTCTATGATATAATTGTATTAAGCACTTTATAATGAAACTGTGTACTGGTCTAATTTTATTATAACCAAAAAACTATATATATATATATATATATACTTCACTATTCGACGACATAAGTATAGTAAAAAAAAAATCTCACTGTTAAAGGGTGAACACGCGGCAAGACCATTCATAACTGGTATTAAAGAGAATGAAATGAGCCGACGCTGCCTAGCAATTGTTTCTCTAATAAACTGAGCCAAGGTTGCCTCGTTGTTGTCTCTCTATGTATGAGCCATCTTCTCATGTGAGTCGAAAGCTTAGGACCAGCATCATAAAAAAAAAAAATAACCAAATGTTGAACAGTTTTTGTCTTTATTTTCACCTGAAATTAAAGCCAAAATACGATGTTTAGAACGGCTCATGATTAAACATAATAGACATTCATTGTCTCTTATATTTAACAGTATATGCCTAGAAAATTATCTGCTGCCTTGATACATTATATATATATATATATATATATATATATATATATATATGTAGGAAAACTTAAGGCAGACACGTTATTTCATGGTAAATCGGACGGTTGGACCTATTTCAGTCGAACCAGCATCAGCTTCCGTCTTTGTAAAATAAAGACGGAAGCTGCTGATGGTTCGCCTGAAATAGACCATGCTTCCGATTTACCATGAAATAACGTGTCTGCCTTAATTTGTCTTATATTTGCTCTCTATGTTTTCATATACATATATATTTAGAGATCTCTTAGAGAGTTATCCTACTACTGTATGTACATGATACTCCTTTGGATTCTTCTATATCCACACTTCATGCTGATATATATATATATATATATATATATATATATATATATATATATATATATATATATATATATATGCGTGTGTGTGTGTGTGTGTGTGTGTGTGTGTGTGGCCGAGTGGTTATAATATTTGCTTTCTGACCATGAAACCCATGTTCAAATCTCATCGTAGTCGATTTGTGTGGAAGATGATTTTTTTATGTTATCAGTCTGGGTATGAGGCAATCCCAGCGTGCAGCACCTTTGGAAAGTTCCAGAAAATCATGCTACGGGTTAACCCAAACCTTGTCAGTGAAATTGGTTGGGCTAGCACGAAGTCACAAGTCATCGTGTCCGAGTGTTTGAGCGTCCTGGCCTCGTTCACTCTAGATAAAGAACTCTCTCCCAGAAACTGTAACTAAGGTCCGCTCAGCACAGTTGCAGTATAAACCACAGGTGTGCTGTGTGCGTGAGCAGGCGTCTACAACAGGGATTAGCAAAGCCGCCCTGGAAGACGGGTATCCTCAAAAACGAGTGTCCAGTCAGTCATACGTATGTCTATTATACATGCATATATATATATATATATATATATATATATGTATATATATATGTATGTGTGTGTGTGTATGTGTGTGTGTGTGTGTGTGTGTGTGTGTGTGTTCAATGTACGGAATCCGACAAGAAGTTTGAAAAAAAAAAAGAGCAAAGAGGAAACGTATTTTAATCTCACATTTTCTTCCGGTGTGATAGACTGGACTTTTTCCCGAATATTTTGAGGTATTTTTAAGTTTTGAAAATATAATTCTGTTTTTAATTATTTCTTAAATAAATATTTTTGTTAAATAGCAAAGTGTGCTCATTCCTCTGCATGCATTTTTGGGGGAAATAGTCGAGTGGTTTACTATTTCTGTCTCCACCATTTCGAAATTAGTTTTTCTTCTCTGAAATGATTTTCCACTCAAGGCTAGAGACCAAAATCTTAACTTCCTATTTAACCTATGGTGTGGTGCGTGCACTGATTCATACATTTTGTGTCTCCGACTTCGGGTTGAGTGCGGCTCATTTGTGTCTCTGTCCGAAGACAGATAGTAATTTACTAAGCTCAGCTTAGATATGGCACAAGGCCGAATGTATGGAGCGCCCAGTGAGGATCGAACTCACTACTGAATTGCAATAGTTCTAGCGAGACAAGCTTGTTAACCATTGCACCACCTCGAGGTGCTCTCCGAAGACAGATAGGCAGCTAAAAAAAATATGAAATATGAAATATGTACTCGGTCCCTGTGAGCAAATGCTTGAGGCTGCGCCAATCCATTGTTCTGGAGGGGTAGATTAGTGGTCGCCGCCGAGGGCCAGTGCAAATGACAGTTGCGGGGACTGGTCACACTTTGTCCTGAGTGTACGCGCTCTGGTCCCCACGTTATATAGAACTCGCCCCAGTGGGGGACAGGGTAAATAAACATACCTTTCCCAAAGGCATTATTTTTTAACATAACAGACTAACCTTGAATGTAAATTCTCCTCGTCATTATTTTTTATTCGAGTTACATGCGAATTCCATTGTTTCCGCTGTTGGTAGTTTTCAAGCGATGTGGTTTCTATTATTTGGTACAGTTCTTTGCGATTCTATAGTACCAAACCACATTGATCAAAGAATGATGATCTTTACCAAGATCCTCACTCTTTATTCGCTAAAAGTCTATTTTTTTCTTATTTTTTCTTTATTTTTTCTTTTATACTGTTAATCTTAGGAAGCGACTCTATACAGTTGACAGTTTAGATATTCATGGACGAGTTTAGCGCCATGCTTGGCATCCATATGAATGTTTCGATCTGAAGAGGCTATTTAAGAACATAATTATTTGCATACATTATTTTTCGCCGATTCTAGCTCTTCTGAAAGATTTTAGGTGCTTACGAACAGGTTCTCTTGTCGCTTGCATTTAAAAGCATCATAAGCGACAGCAAATCATCATTTAGTACAAAACTACTTACTACTTTCCTTAAAACACTTAAACACACTTTCGGGCATTATGTTGAATTTCCTACCATTTCCTGAATTCTACAAGCAGCTTCATTTCTTTGAGACTCAGCCGAAAATACTTCCTTAGAATTGCCATAATCTCTTATACATATTTCCGCCATTATTACGCCCGAAACTAGTACGATTGTCTTGACGATTATGATGCTGCTGCTAATGATTATAATAATAATTAGTTGTAGTTGAGTCGTTTTGTTTAGTAATTGTTGAATTGTAAGATGTTTCCGTGAAATAAGCTTTGAAGAAATGATTTGTAAAAAAACAAAAAAAAAAAAAAAAAAAAAAAACGGAAATATTTCTGACACACTTTAATAATATAGTTTAGTCGTGCATAGTCTTCCCATGTGTGAGCACCTTGACGTGCGTGATACAGTGGCTAGTCAACTTCTCTCTCTAGGTGTGTGTGTGTGTGTGTGTGTGTGTGTGGAAAGTGGTCTTTATTCTTTCACAATTGTCTCATCATACTTTCTCACTCTTTTCTTTCTTTTCTCTTTCGGCTCTGAGTGTCAAAAGATGATCTAACAATGTAATTTCCGATGTCATAGACATGGCATATATATATATATATATATATATATATATATATATATATTAGAATCTTGAATAAGTTCTCGCTGTTTTCCTGCAGATGGCCTTCCCAGAAATGCGTGCATCTAGTTTCAGATAATAACGCATCTATATTTCGTCGAAGTGTAAACAACTTTGTTTTTCATAGCGTTAAACATATTGGATTTCGTGCAAAAGACAGTGTATTTGCAGGGAATTTTACGGAACTACTTTATTCAAAACAAAATTGTAGCTGAAGCGCACAGAATTTTTGTTGAGACTTACGGCAACCATGTTCTGTCGTTTATGTCGTTTTTCTGACGCGGAATCCAAATGTTGCCAGAAAAATGGAAAATATTAGAGGCTAGCTACTTTCAGTGACATTATTTTCCATGAAAAATCAGCGAGAACTTTTTCAAGGTTTATATATATATATATTTATATATATATATATATATGTTAATCCAAAAGGAAGTGGCTTGATGGTAAAATCTCGAAGGAGATCCTATTAAAAAAAAGGAAAAGGAAGAAGTTAAAATGAGAAGAAAGAAAAAGAAGAGGAAAAGGAGAAAGAGGAGGGAAAATTGTATCAGACTGACAGAAATGAGGGAACGCCGCCAAAAGGGATTGGAGAAAACAAGATAAATACATTCACAAAAAGATAAAAATATATTTAAAAAAAAGCAAGGTGTCGAGTTTTACCCGGCCTTTATAAATTTTTCCAAATATTTTTTCCGTTATATTATAGATTAACTTCCGGGTTATTCCCCTCTTTTTTCTCACCTTTTTTATTCCCGAGGAAAATTTTTAATGTAAAGTATTTTGATCTTAACATTCTTTATATCTCTTCTTTGAATCGAAACAGAGAAAAAAATTAGAAAAATTTAAAACAATGTCAGTTGCCTTCTTCTATCTTCTTAAATCCTATTCATCTTATATCCATTTTTTCTATATCCACTGTACCCAGTCTTTTCTCTCACTGTAACCCCCTGTGCACAAGTGGCGGTCCGCCTTGCCTGGGGTGAAATGATAAAATAAGAAAATGATGTTCATTGATTTTTTCTTAATCAAGCCAATGTGGATTACCAAAAACCGAAATATATATTTTAAAGAAAAAAAAACTTTATTTACCAAGTGAATATTGCCTTAAAATATTTAAAAAAACTGCAATAATTTTTCCAGATACAATTCCTTATATTTAATCCATAACTGGGGATAGAAGATGGATTCATACATTTCCCAATGTTTTTGCGCATAAGAAATGCGAGTTCTTTGATTTCTCATTCCGAGCTGCTATCCATAAATCCGGATAAAAGAATTATTAAGATCATTATAATAAAAATGTACGTTGTGATGTTGTGGATATCGGCTCGAAACGACAAATCGGAGAGCCGAGTTCGAATTCCAGTTGAATTCGTTACATTCACTTACGCGCAAATATCATTAATCCGTCTCTTCTCTTCAGCTGTGATTTAAATGACAGGACAGATTGTGTTCTATAGCCTTGGTTGGCAACCAGTCTACCATAGAAAATAACGGCAACCTACCGCGGAAAATCTTCTTCACAGTCAGAGAAAGCGACATGATCGTCTAAGCGTGTATCACGTATGGTACTTAACTGACTGATAATAAAAATAAAACGTCTATCGTAACTTACTCGCTTGGAAACATAATATATTTCCACCCAAAAGATCTTATGAAGACTTATGCACAACCCTGGAATCTTGTGACTATTAAAGAAAGACACAGTTGTTCCAAAAACTTCTCCCCCCTCAAAAAAAAAAATAAAAAAATAAAAATGAAAAATAAAATAAAAATAAAAAAAATAAAAATAACAGTTATTCAAAGACAAACAAACTGGAACCGTTAGCCTGTAGAATGTCATCGTCAGCAATTTATCGACCAACATAGCATAAACTTTCAGCAGACCAATCGGAATCTAGCAAGCCAGAGAACCGTGCTATGATTGGTTGGATTTTATGTTCATATGACTTCTGCTGATGTCCCATTTGCAAGGACGCGAATCATTGACCGGAAATTCGCTGAAAACCCTGAAGATTTTAATCTCTGTCGATTATCCCTGCTTTTAAGATGTTCATTTTCGCTTTTGAGCTGAAAGAAAAAAAAAAATTAATAGGTAAAACATAATAATGAAAATGAAAAACTTTTGATATGTATAAATATATGTGTGTGTGTGTGTGTGTGCGCGCGTGCGCGTGCGCGTGCGCGTGCGCGCGCAGAGCAGAGTAAGTGAAATAGGCACACACACACACACACACACACACACACACACACACATATATATATATTTCTATCACTCTCTCTCTATATGTATATATATGTATTATAAATATATATATATGGTAATTATTATTATTATTATTATTATCATTATTATTATTATTATTATGATAGCCTACTGCAACTCAATAGCTATAAAGCTCCGGTGTTTAAACACAATTATCAGACAGTTTTTATTATATATATATATATATATATATATATATATATATATATTATCTCTCTTCTCCTATATATATATATAGAGAGAGAGATAGAGAGAGAGAGAGAGAGAGAGAATGAATAAGAGAGATAGTGACAGAAATATATATATATATATATATATATATATATATATATATATACATATATGTGTGTGTGTGTGTGTGTGTGTGTGTGTGTGTGTGTGTGCATTCACTTATTCTGCGCACATATACATACAAATATATATATATATATATAGGTAGATACACACACACATATAATTGGCATACGTGATACACGCTTTGGTGAGCATGTCATCTTCGTTGCCATATTCACGACGTTTCGATCGTTATAAGCTCCGACCTTCTTTAGGATCTGTTTATATTTCTGAGATTAGATATTGTAATTATTTACTCTATTTACATTGTTCGGGGTGTTGTCCTCATCTTTGTTGCCATTTTCACAACGTTTCAGGCGCTGCAAACTCTGGCATTCTTCAGAATCTATCTAATGAAGAAGGCCGCAACTTACAATGACTCGCAACAAATGACACGTACTTGACCCATTTTGTAAACACTAAAATATTTCCAATCCTTTTTCGATTCGATTAAGAATATCGTATAAGTAAAATTAAATTTCTCCCCGTTTACCCCTCGTAGGATTTGCCGCAACAGTTTCCCTCTGTTCGGATGACCTTTTCTTGGCTCGCCCACTGGACTAAAATCCCCTATTTGGAAACGGAGAAACCTCTCCGTGTGACTTAGTCTCACTCAATGCATCGACCCCAGCCGCGACCTGGGTGGATTTTACTTCTGCTCTTGTTTTGGCAGTTTTTTTAAATTATTTCACCCCAAGCAAGGAATCAAAGCCACTAGCTTTAACGAAGTTACTGTGCGTTAGTGAATATGAGAAAAACTACTATTCAGATGAGAGGATAATAAGAGAACAATAAGACAGAAGAAACTATTAGCATATAACTGACAATTATATTTCGCCATTTCAATTGTAAACCGATGAGACGTTGTCGCCAATTGCGCTTAAATTCATAGACTTGGTACCATAGAGCAAAGTTAATCAGAACAATTACCATGAAAATATTTATAGATAAGACACATTTCTCCCCAAGCAAGGCAATAAAGCCACTAAGTCCCAAGGTACCGAGTGTTAGAGAATATGAGAAAAACACTATTAAGAAAAGAGGACACTAACAGAACAAGAATTAAAAAAAACAGAAAAGAACGGTTGATACTGTAATTAAAATTTTGAAGATGGATGGAAGAAGCCAGAAGAAAGTTCCACAAGCAAAATTGCGATAGAAGTTGTTAACATAAAACTTACATTTGCATCTAGCAATTCCAACTGTAAAATGATGTGACCTTTCCGCTAATCTAGTATTGCGGTTAAATTCATACAGTCTAGCTACCATAGCGGAAAGATGCGGTACAAGACCAAAGTGGAAGCTGGGTGTAAGGGAAGGTTGGTCTTCAATATGTCTTCACTTAAACTCAGTTAGCCACAATTGCAAACCAACAGAACAACACATACCGACTTGGCAGCTAGGATATAGTCGCTTTCTGCCCGACGCAGTGTGGCTTCCCTGAACTTAGCTCACTGGTACCCCCTATATATAAATTACCTCGAGCAACAAGATTAGTAACCAGGTCCCACCCTTTTATTGTGAAACCAATAAATTGTAAACGCAAATTCTACTCCATCAGCTTCTTTTCTCGCATTTCCCGCCTGTGAAATTCCTTTTCGCTTCCTTGCTTTCGCGACAGCTATAATCTCCAAGAATTCAAATGTAAAGTCAATAGTCTTCTCCTGTCTCACTAACTTGCATCCTCTCTCTCATGCTCTCTTCTCCTTCCACCCAATTCTCATCAGTATTTTCAACCTTCTCAAACCCTCTTCCTGACACTATCTGTAACCTGTTACTCTGTATCATATCATTCCTCCTATGTAAACCCCTGCACAACATTGGCAGTAAATGCCTTGCTTGGGGCCACACGATTATAAAAAAAAAAAAAATTAAAAAATTCTTAATTCCCATTCTTACAACAGCCACCACAATACCACCATAACTGTATGTGGTCCTGAAAAATTTATCTGTGTGTGTGGGTTGGGGGGATTAAAATAATAATATTATATGCATATATATATATATATATATATATATATATATATTAGGCATCCGCAGATATATATATATATATATATATATATATATATATACATACATTACCGGGCATAATTATTAGGCCACCCCAGTTTAAAAATAAATAATGCATTTCGTACAATTTTTAGTATTTATTGCCAAGCGGATGCTTCTCGCGACGGACGCTTCTCGCGACGGACACTTCTAGTTTAAATTTAAAAATCATTTGTTTGTGATGAAAGGCCGAGGCCGGTCTGAAATATCAAATATATATATATAATAATAGAAATAAATAAATACTGTCAAAAAAAAAAACATTTTTAACTTACAACTTCTTAGTAGTTTTATCCTATATATATATCTATATATATATATAGTCATCCGCAGACAGATCTGTTTTGCTGTATCACAGCTCATCATTACAGTTTGACTCCGACTGCTTTTAAACCCAGGATTGAAATCCGACCGAATTGGCGTCAGTCGGCGATTCTACCTCTGAGCGCTGTGGGCACTCGGTGGAAGAAGTCAGACTTTGAAGGATTTATATATATATATATATATATATATATATATATTAATCATTTCACCCAAAGCAAGGCATTCCACTGCCACTACTGCGCAAGGGGTTACATAGGGGAAGGTAAAGAGAAAGAGTGATTAGTTATAAGAAATGTCATAAGGAGGGTGATAGACTGGTAAGGGTACCGAGGCTGAGGGTTGGGTAGATGGGAAGAGTGTTTGAGAGAATGGATGCGAGTTAGTGTGTTAGGAGGTGTCTATTGAACTTACATTTAAACTCCTGGAGATTGTAGCTGACGGGGAAGCAATCATGTCGAAGGGAATTCCACAAATCGGGAAGTGCGAGAAAAGAAGCTATTGGAGTAGAAATTGCGGTTACATTTTATCGGTTTTACTGTAAAAGGGTGGGACCTAGTTGCTAATCTAGTATCTCGTGCAAATTCGTACCTTGGGGGCACCAGTGATCTAAGTTCATCGGAGCAGAAGCCGTGAAAGTACTTATAGAAGAGACACATGGAAGCCACATCACGCTGGTGAGAGAGAGACTGCAGCCGGTCTGCCAAGTCGGTGTCGATCACATTACAGACTCTCCGATGTATTTTGTCAAGAACCATGAGGAGAATAGCAGGTGCACCCAACCAGATGTGGCAGCAGTATTCAATACACGGGCGGATGGTATATTTATATATGTGCAGGAATAGATTGAGACGAAAAAAAAAACTTCTGGGCCCTGCACAGGGAACCGACTTTCATAGCAGCGGATTTAGCAGTGGATTCGATATAGTCATTCTACTTGAGATCCGCTGAAACTGTGAGACCAAAGAAGCGTAGTGTTTTACTCCCTGGGAGGTAAGCCTGGTCCATCCTATATATATATACGCTCTCACACCCTGATTCAGCACTCTTGAAGAAAGGTAGACATTGAAAAACAGTATTTTTTTTCATTCTGCATTTACGCATCGTTCATTTAGTAATCAATTAGAACACTCTGGCTATTGGCGTATGATACATCATACGCTAAAAGTCTGCCTCCTTCTTCCGAGCGCCCATAGCTCAGAGGTAGAATCGTCGACTGACGCCACTTCGGTAGAGTTTCAATCTTGGGTTAAACGCAGTCGGATGTATAATCGTACTGATGAGCTGTGATACAGCGAAACAGATCTGTCTGCGGATGACTATATATATATATATATATATATATATATATTTAGATCATCTGAGCGTTATTATGAATAAATTTTATCGTAGCTTTTAAACTCAGTTCGTGTCGCTTGCGTCATTTGTTGTTACCCCAAACATTTGTTTGTAATATTATTTTGTAGGATATTTTTTACCAAAAATATTCTATACCTGTAGGTAAATTTATGGTGGAAAATTCAGAAGTCACTACACATTTTATAAATTTTACTGCCAAAGCCTTCCTAGTTTGAAAACAGCTTTGGACAGATTTATTTATTTATTAAGATTAACCTCAAGAGAAGAAGCTGAATTTGAGTTGATCTCGTATTTAATAAAATCTAAAGGATTATACAAACCTAATATCTATAATCCTTTTAGGGGCAGGCTCTTGACTGGTGATCTTTTACCAGAAAGTAAAGAAAGCACTGTCGAGAGCGAATCGATTCTTCGAGGAAACAGAGCAGCTCGGTAACCGAGACAGGAAAACTTCATCCAAAGAAGATCATGTTGAATGGCGGAATATTTTAAGAACCATCCATTAGACGGTAATAAAACAATCAACTGCCGAAAACTTCGCCGTTTGAAGCAGCTTTGGAGAGATTGATCTATCCTTTATGTTCTTCTAACCTTTCCCCTTCTGATTATAACTTGTTTAGGGGTTTGTAGAACAATTTGGATCACGTAACATTGATATCGAGAGGAGGATGAACACGAATTGATCTCGTATTTTACACTAAAAGCTAAAGAATCTTACAGACGTCGTTTCTATAAACTTATTGACAGGCGCAATGAGTTTCTACGAAGCTATGGAGTTTATATCGATGATTAAATATTTCTATAAGCGTTGAATACCTGATGAGACATTGGCCTTTCAATGTCGAAGCAAAATGTACAATTTTGTAGTAGATTGTAATTTGTACATATTGTAAATTATAATTTATAATAAATATTCATAAGTCTATTTCTATATTGATGTTGATTAATACTTTCTTCGTTCCTTATTCACTTGGATATATATATATATATATATATATATATATATATATATATATTCAAAATTAAAAAAAAATATCTACCTATCTTTTCTGTCTCTTTCTCTCGGTATGTACCTGAACATTTTCACCAAGGGATGTGGTACAAAGCTGATTTTATTGTAGGGCTTTCCGAACACGTACGCTCGGATAAAAATTCCTCGTAGACTACACAAACGCGAGGTGGGGCTTTCGTCTACTTATCCCAGACTCTGCTCTTATCCCATATATAATTCCGTAGAGACGTGATAATTATACTTTTTACTATCTATCTATCTATCTATCTATCTATCTATCTATCTATCTATCTATCTATCTATAAAGAGAGAAAGATACATATATAGATAATTGAGAAATATATATATATATATATATATATATATATATATATATATATATATATTTGAAGGAGAACGAGTGACTGAAAAAGAGCATACAAAATATCCCCGTACTAAACGAGGCAGAACATAATACCCATTAATAATAATCCCAGCAAACATGACCGACCTCTATTATAGTTTTATACTAAATGCAATCATCAAAAGCCGGTAAATGTTAATACGAAATTAAAGCCTGATTATCTACCTGGGCGAGCTTAAGATAGTAAAAAAATGTCAGTTTTAACACCAACTATTGTATGAAACTAGTGTAGTGCTCAGTCATGTTAGCAGGGATTATTATTAATGAGTATATATATATATATATATATAGTGGCCTAACAAAAAGGGTTTTTAGTGCCTACTTCCTAAGCTATTGGCGCATGGAATGAGAGAGAGAGAGAGAGAGAGAGAGAGAGAGAGAGAGAGAGAGAGAGAGAGAGAGGTGGGAAATTTCAGCGTGTTATATATATGCGGTGCATACAATCCCCAGCCACCGGGAGAACTTAATTCATTGCGAAATAGCAATGCGTAATTGTTTTAAAATTTCCCTCTCTAGAGAGCTCAATCATAATGAGAGCATAATATATATATATATATATATATATATATATATATATATATTAGGTGAACATTGTCCAGTGATTAGAATGTTTGATTTTCTGGCAAAAGGACATAGTTGATTTTTCAGGAAAATGATCTTGATTTTATCGGCCCCGTGAGGCAATACATTTGGAAAGTACCTACAAATAACATCACGGATCTACCCAAGCGTTGTGAGTGAAATTAGATGTACGAAAATATCTGCAAATCGTTTACACTTTATTAAATTTATTTATTATTATTATATTTGTTTAACCTCTGTTTAATCTCGTAAGTGCAAGAAATGTCTTCCTTTAAGCCTGCAACATTTCTGGGACATCTTCAGAACACTATGACATACAGAAAATTCTTATCCACATCGATATCAGTAAGTATTGGTGGAATATTATCAAATACTTCTTTTCACGTTTTGCGCACCTGCTCGGTGTTTTCAATATTTCAGTACTGCTTCAGAATCCGTTTTTTTTTAAATCTCGACGCAAATTATTTGGTACTGTAAAAAAAATGCTACATCATAATGTAAATAATTAGACAACTGCATACTTACTTTAGGCTCACTATATATAATAATTCTTAGCGCCAAAGTTGTTTTTTATATATATATATATTTGTCCCAGTCATTATTTATTTAAACTAAAATCTCTTTGGTAATTTTTTTTCAACATTGATGGTAGCAATTTTATTTTGTTATTATGCGAAAATATTTTCATAACTTAATTCCCAGTCAACCACCCGTTCTCCCTTTTTCCTTTCGTTCCCCCTACCACTTCTATCCCTCTGACATGGCTAAATTTTAACTTTTGACTCTTTTATGGGGGAGGGGTATGTCTTCTAATATGAGACATAGGTATCTGTCTGCTTTCTCCTTTTACTTCCTTAAAATATTGTTAATCCCGCCCCATTTTATTTTCCTGTGTATTGATGATTGTTTTGGGATTTCTATCGGTATAAAATCTTTTAACACATGTGAATTTGAGTAAATAAAATTTTCGTTTCGCCGTTGCTGAAGAAGCGAGGATTTCCACGTAGAAATGGGTATTCAACAGATTTAAATATCGAAATTTTGTTTATATATATATATATATATATATATATATATATATATATATATATATATATATATATATATTAGGTTGTTAAAAAATAATAGCTGATTTCAGAAACATACTTTTGTTCTTGAAAAGTTAACTGTAGAAATGTTGAAATTAGTTAAAACTCGAGCCTTGAGCATCTGTAAACCTCTGCCATCAATCGATGAAATTATTTATTTCTCGTTGATAAAAAGGTATTGGCTGTGATGCAACGAAATCTCTGAAAGTTGATTCTACCTCTGGTTTGGACTTAAAAGTTTCACCATTTAAAATGGAGCTTAATTGTTTAAAGTTGATAATCAGTGGGCAGAAAATCAGAAGAATATGGAGGATGTGGTAAACTAGCATATACCAAGTCTGTGAGTTTTTGCAACGTCATTATTGCAACATGTAGCCGAGCATTATTGTGGAGCAGAATTAGACCATGTCGATTCACTAATGGAGGTCTCATTTTTGCAGGCGTGCGTGCATTTCAGGAAGTTGATTGCTGTGTTGCTTTTATCAACTTCTAGAAAACTGTGGTGGATGACACTTATTGCAGACCACCAGATGGTGACCATAATTATTTGCTGATGCAACTTTGACTCTGGGAAATGTTTGGGGGACTCATCACGATCAAACTATTTACCTGATGGTTTGTGGTTATCATAAAGGATCCACTTTTCATCACAAGTGGTCAAGAAAAGGATCATTGGTGTTTCGCAGTAAGAACATTCAGCACACTTCACAACGGCTAAGTTTTTGATTTTCAATTGAGATCATGAGGAACCCATTTATCGAGCTTTTTCACCTTGCCAGTACTCTGCAAATGGTGTGAGACTGAGACAATCTCTAGCACTTTGACGTGGATTTTGCCCAACAACTGTTTGCAATTGTTTGCTATCAGGTCTGTTCTTCCTCTTCAAGGCTTTCATCAGCAGTACGGAATTTCTGGAACCACCTTCGTACTGTTTGCTCAATTGCGGACCCATCTCCCCATTTTCTGTTGATATTCGCAGAAGTTTGGGAGGCACTGTGCCCAAGTTTGAACTCATGCAAGAAAAGTAAACGAAGATCATGTGGTAAATTCGTATTCGTGAGTTTTTGCAACGGCATTCTTGCAATATGTGGCCACGCATTATCGTAGAGCAAAACTGGACTACGTCGATTCATCAAGGCAGGTCTAATATTTCTGTTTTTTTGTTTGTTTGTTTTTTTTTTTTAGAGCCGGGCATGTATTTCAGCAAGTTGATAGCAGAAAACCTCTGCATTAATGCTCTAATTAGCTTCCAGAAAGCTGTAGTGAATGACACTAATTGTAAAGTATTAGACCACCAGACAGTCATCATAATCTTTCGCTGATGCAATTTTGGCTTTAATGTTTGAGGGACTCATCACGATTAAGTTATTGACCTGATCGTTCACAGGATCCACTTTTTATCACAAGTGACTATTCGATCAAGATGAAATCATTGTTGTTAAGCAGAAAGAGCATCGAGCACGCTTCAAAGATTTTGAGTTTCATTGAGATCATGAGGAACCCATTTATCGAGCTTTTTCACCTTGCCAATACCCTGCAAATGGTGTGAGACTGTTGAAGTGTTGACACCAAGCGTCTAAGACATTTCTCTGACACTTTGACATGGGTTTTGTTCAACAACCGCTTGCAATTTTCCGTTGTCAAGACTATATGACCGTCCTCTACCTTCTTCATCGTCAAGGTTCTCATCAGTAGTACGAAATCTTTGGAACCCCTTTCGTACTGTCCGATCACTTGTGGTCCCATCTCCCCATGTTCTCTTGTTATTGGCAGAAATTTGGGATGCACTGTGTCCAATTTTGGACTCATGCAAGAAAAGTAGACGAATATCATGTTTTGTCATGTTCATAGTTAAAGGCTTCTATGCTTCAAGAATATATCTGTCTGGAAATACGTTACAAATTATTAAAGAGCACACATTAACTATTATGTATAGCAAAATTCATCTAGTATCTACCGTTAATATTATGTTAAAATGCCAAAATACAACACTTCGAACGGCCATTATTTTTCTAACAACCTAATATATATATATATATATATATACTAGCAGTATAGCCCAGCGTTGCTCGGTTGTAATAAAAGCTTTAAAACTAATCCATGGTCCTGTAGCTCAGACTCAGCCTAAAGAATATTTGTGTGAAGTTTGGCGAGAATCGGATAAAAATTGTGGATTTGTATAAAGGACACACAGACAGATAAACAGACACACACACACACACACACACACACACACACACACACATCTTGCTTTATATATATATATATATATATATATATATATATATTATCGATTTTCTGCACTATTGTAAGTACTGCAACCTTGAAACTTCTGAATATCGTTTCTTATGACTTTGTCTATGAGTGCATCAAATTTGATTAAAATCGGACCACTCCTTCTGTAACCCGATGTTTTCGATTATCGATTTTCGATATTTATCGGGGGTACCTTGACACAAAACCTAGCTAAGAACACTCGCCAGATGTTTATAGTATAACTGTGTAAATTTTCAAGAAAATCGGTTCAGCCGTTTCGGAGTCTATAGGAAACGGATACACACACACACACAGACACACACACAGAGACAAAGTTCCATTTATAAATAAGTTTAGATATATATAGTATTAAGGGTTTTCAAATTACTCAGCTATTTCTACAAACCTTAAAATACTTAATTTTCTGTATATTTCTTTGAACTAATGATTTTTAATCCATATCATAAAAATAGTGATTCTCCAATATACATTAATATTAATTCTAACCATCCGATCAAGTGATAAAACAAATTCTTACTAATACTGGGATAAATAAATTACCCTCTAATAACAAAAGATTTAACGATAGTAAAATCTCTTATAACAACGCTTTCGAAAAATGTATTTAAACAGGAATTATTCTATCTAAAACTCCTCAATGAAACTCACATTAATAAGTCTAAAAGAAGAAAAAATTTTTATGGTTCAATCCCACTTGTTGCCAGTTGTTTGACATTAATATTGGTCAATATTTTCTGAAATTGATCAATAAACATTTTAATTTTAGCAATTCACTAAGTAAGATCTTTAATAGAAAAACAATCCACTAAGATCTTTAATAGAAAAAAAATCCACTATGATCTTTAATAGAAAAACAATCCACTAAGATCTTTAGTAGAAAAATAATCCACTAAGATCTTTAATAGAAAAACAATCCAATAAGATCTTTAATAGAAAAACAATCCACTAAGATTTTTAGTAGAAAAACAATCCACCAAGATCTTTAATAGAAAAACAATCCAATAAGATCCTTAATAGAAAAACAATCCACTAAGATCTTTAATAGAAAAACAATCCACTAAGATCCTTAATAGAAAAACAATCCACTAAGATCTTTAATAGAAAAACAATCCACTAAGATCTTTAGTAGAAAAACAATCCACCAAGATCTTTAATAGAAAAACAATCCACTAAGATCTTTAATAGAAAAACAATCAACTAAGATCCTTAATAGAAAAACAATCCACTAAGATCCATAATAGAAAAACAATCCACTAAGATCTTTAATAGAAAAACAATCCACTAAGATCTTTAATAGAAAAACAACCCACTAAGATCTTTAATAGAAAAACAATCCAATAAGATCCTTAATAGAAAAACAATCCATTAAGATCTTTAATAGAAAAACAATCCACTAAGATCCTGAATAGAAAAACAATCCACTAAGATCTTTAATAGAAAAACAATCCACTAAGATCTTTAGTAGAAAAACAATCCACCAAGATCTTTAATAGAAAAACAATCCACTAAGATCTTTAATAGAAAAACAATCAACTAAGATCCTTAATAGAAAAACAATCCACTAAGATCCTTAATAGAAAAACAATCCACTAAGATCTTTAATAGAAAAACAATCCACTAAGATCTTTAATAGAAAAACAACCCACTAAGATCTTTAATAGAAAAACAATCCAATAAGATCCTTAATAGAAAAACAATCCATTAAGATCTTTAATAGAAAAACAATCCACTAAGATCCTGAATAGAAAAACAATCCACTAAGATCTTTAATAGAAAAACAATCCACTAAGATCCTGAATAGAAAAACAATCCACTAAGATCTTTAATAGAAAAACTAAAAAATTACTTATTCTTGTACTAGCAATATTCACTGCATAACAATTTCTCATAATAATAAAATACTAGATAATATTTATAATAATCACTATATAAATACAAAACCCCCTCTAAATGTAGAAATAAAGATAACTGTCTAGTTGGGGGTATATGTATGTGTGAAAAAACCATATAGCAACTATTTTTCCTATGGAATATGGTAAAGTAAGAAAAGTAGTTCTTGGAATTTCTACCGGACCTTGGAAATATATATTTTATAATTTATTCATACAGATATCTATATGAATATCATATATCTATCTATATGAA
>JBBBDQ010000514.1:4972500-4975000 GCA_037127315.1 Ascarosepion bandense | reverse complement strand
TAGATAGATAGATAGATATAGAAAGAATATGTATATATTCAATAAGTAATAAGCAATAAGCAATGTATGTAATATACATACATATATATATAGATAGAGAGACAGATAGATAAAGAAGGAACAATGTTTACTCAGGTAGTCAATAATGATGGTCTAATGAGTTATTGTTCTTTTCATGTTAGCATAAAATGTGCAATTAATGTCGTAGAATGTAGTTTGTACATGCTCTAAATGATAATTTATTATGAATATTTATAGCTCTATTTTTATATTGAGGACTGTTTTAATTAATGCATAGAACGTTGTAAATATTTTCTTCGTTCCTTTTTTATTTTTTATACATATATATAGAGAGATGCGTGTGTGTGTGCATATCCAAATATATATGTATATGTGTGTACGTGCACGTGTGTATGACCATATGTAATTATCTATCGAACCTACGAAATTTATTTATTTTATATTAATGCGCTAACGTCTACCATATATATATATATATATATATATATATATATATATATATAAAGTAAAAAAAAAATGATATTAATTTGAAATTTGAGGTATCAGGAGGCGTGTCCCTTTCGTTTTGGAGTCGCCATGTTTGAGAGCGTCCCTTACAAACTACTCAGCTTTCATGCGAAGACGAAATATTGAATTAATTATAATAGAAAATTTGTTACAAATTTCGATTAAAATTCTTATCTTCTCAAGTTAATAAGAATAAAATTTTTATTATAATGTTTAGTTGCGCCCACAGTTTAAAATTAATATGTATGTGTGCGTGTGTCAAAATTAATTTGTGTTTCAGTAATTGGCATAGTTATGTAATTTATTCATGTCCCGCTGCTTCTCTCTCTCTCTCTCTCTGTCTGTCTGTCTGTCTGTCTGTCTGTCTGTCTGTATCTATGTATATATATATATGTAGCCTAAAAAGTAAAATTCTATACATTTAAAAGTTAGTGCAAACCATAACGAAAGTCGGCGTTTGGATACATAACATGATTTATATCTATATATAGGTTAACATGTATATATATATATATATATATATATATATATATATATATATATATATATATACTTTAAGTGATAAGTAGAGAACTGAATATTGTGTTATGCATTATACCCAAAGTTTCTGCTACCGTTAAGGTATAATATGTATGCATGTATGTTTTGTTTTTTTGTTTTTTAATCATATCACCCCGAGCAAGGCGGTAACGCCACTGATGTGCAGGGGGCTACATAAGAGTGAATAGATTGGAAAAGAGAACACCGGAAACTGCATCCTAAACAGGAAACAAGGGATGAGCCTCTGCACCTGTTCAATAGATATGGGTGGAGTTTGAACCGGCCGATAGTTTAGTCTATCTACTCCAAAGATAGATAAATAGATCTAAACATAGATAGATAGATAGATAGATAGATAGATAGATAGATAGATAGATAGATAGATATGTACATAATTGTTAGGTTTATTATGAATGTATATGTAATCAATGCAAATATAAGGAGATTGAAAAGTAACATCCCTTTTTAAAATACCTGGAATTTATTAACGATAAAGTTTACAAGAAATGTATATGAGAGGAAAGCGTTTAGTAAGAGGTTTTATTTAAAATTTGATATGGACACCAAATTTCGGTACCAGCTTATCAAGCTACCCAGGAATCACGCAACGGATTTCACCAGGAATTCTTGAGGTATGGAAGACACAACTTCTTGTATACACCTTGCAAGTTCTTCTAACGTCTTGCTTAATGCAGCAGACTTGCTCTTCTAAGCAAACCCAAAGAAAAAGTCACAGGGTGTTACGTCAGGACTCCTGGCTAGCCACTCATACATAAAATACGGATTAATATTTCAGTTACCAATTATAGCACTGAATAAGCTGATGTGTATGTCTTTTATATATATATATATATATATATATATATATATATATATATATATATACTAAAAAACGAGAAATTAGTATAGTATGAAAATACCGAAATTGTATATATATATATATATAATTATTTTTATAGAAAATAAAGAAAATTATATATATATATATATATATATATATATATATATATATATATATATATCAGTTCAGTCACAATATCAAAGGCGCGTCTATATAAGAGAGTCACTATATAGAAACAATTTTAACAATACGGATTATATTTCAGTTACCATGTAGAGCACAGAATAAACTGATGTGTGCGTCTTTTATGGACACGAATATATATATATATATATATATATATATATATATATATACACTATTTCTGTTATTAATATATATATATATATATATATATATATATATATATATTATAATAGAAATAGTGTTGTTCCAACAGGAGAAATTGGTATAGAATGAAAATACAGAAATTGTATATATATATATATATATATATATATATATATATATATAAGAGACACTTTTTTATTCTCTACCTATTTCTCTCGTTGAAACAACATTATTTCTGGTTTTAATATCTATCTATCTATC
>JBBBDQ010000514.1:4927500-4967500 GCA_037127315.1 Ascarosepion bandense | reverse complement strand
ATCTATCTATTTATCTATCTATCTATCTATCTATCTATCTATCTATCTATCCTAGCACTCTTTGTTATCTATCTATCTATCTATCTATCTATCTATCTATCTATCTATCTATCTATCTATCTATCTATCTATCTATCTATCTATCTATCTATCTATCTATCTATCTATCTATCTATCTATCTATCTATCTATCTATCTATCTATCTATCTATCTATCTATCTATGTATTTATCTATCTATCTATCTATCTATCTATCTATCTATCTATCTATCTATCTATCTATCTATCTATAGTTACAGATATGTATACATATTATTCCTAACCAGTAGCAGGACTTGGATTTTAATGCATAACGTTATGTTCAGGTTTCTACGAATATATACTTAATATCTCTGTTAAATTGCATCTAGTACTATTATTATGTTAACAGCAATACAGTGTCCGATGTCTTATATTCATATTTAATCATATATATATATATATATATATATATATATATATACATGCATGTGTGTATATATATATATTTATATATATACCTATATATATTTATTCATATATGTACATATTTATATATATATATCTATGTATGTATATGTATGTATATATGTGAATATATATATATATATATATATATATATATATATATATATGATTAATGAATTTGTTTGTGCGTATGATAAAATATCAGTTTATTGAATTCTAAATTCGTAAACTTGACAGTCAATATGAATGTACGTGTGATTTGTTTTAAAATCATAAACTGTGCCGATTTTAAATATGTACAATATTGTGATCCGTCATAACATATATATATATATAACAAGAAAGTGGAAAACCACCTAGATTAAAACCCACTGTTCAAGCATTTACTTTTATATCTATCTATCTATCTATCTATCTATCTATCTATCTATATATATATATATATATATATATATATATATATAATTATTTAAGCATTATTCTTAAAGAAGATTTGTGTTTAAGAAGATATCCTGTTTTTTCTGTTTTTATGTTTATAATTAAACAGTATATTTATTTATATTAATGTCGTGAATAATCGAGAAATCTTGATTGGAAACTTATGCCGGCGGACGCTTATTTTCCTAACATTAATTTAAAACTGTTCTCATTATTTTATATAGAGAAATAAATATATATTATAAATTATATTTCAGAACAGGAATAAACTACAATCTACTACAATATTGTATATCTTGTTTTTTGTACATTGAAAGAACAATGCCTCATCAGATAGTTAATAATAATAGCAATACGCATTATTTTTGAAAAGAAAATAAAAAAAGAAAAAAATAGTTTCTTTTAAATAATAACGTTTATTACCATCATTATTAACTACCTGATGAGACATTGTTCTTTCAATGTCGAAACAAAATGTACAATTTTGTAGTAGATTGTAGTTTGTACATGTTTTATATATCATATATATATATATATATATATATATATATATGTATTCCTATTCATTAGGAAATTAGTTATTTCGCGACTTAAATTTCTGCCTTTTGGAGTTTTCAGGAGATTCACAATAATACAGTTATAGTAAATCGCCTGATGACACCGAAAGGTAGAAACCTATGTCACGAAATAACTCATTTCGAAATGAAAAATATTACGAAGTTTCTCAATATACAGTGTATTGGTCTAATTTAATTATGAGCAAAAACTGACGATATATATATATATATATATATATATATATATATATATATATATATATATATATATGAAAAAATTGCTTCCTCATGTTTATTTACGTTAACAAAATTGTTCACGGCTGTAGTCGTCTCTAGTATTGGTTTAAACAGGTTCAATTCTTGTCGAGTGTCATTTATTTCTTTGGCGGGACTTTTCGATTCTGGCCTCTTTTTATTAATTTTGCTGTTCAAGCGAATAAACAGAAAACAGGAATACGAACTGAAACTCGTGCATGTACTTAATATTACATTCATATATATATATATATATATATATATATATATATATATACGAACAGAGACTTGATACCACAAAACTTAAACAGAATTTTGTAAAGAGGAAACATTTTTTAACAACACTTCATCGGAGGGTCTCGTTGGCAAAAGAAATTGACATAGGAATAAGACTTTAATTTATGAAGACAAACGATTAAGAAATATTTTATAAGTAAAATATAATTCACGAATAAAATAAAACAGGTTTTAACGAGTATAAAAAGGAAAAACCTACTCAAGACGTATGAAAGAGAAGTTAAAGTTTTGTTTGCAACGGGTCGGCCGGTGTACATTTATACAAACGGGTTTGATTCTGACCAATAAATGTTTAATTTATATATATATATATATATATATATATATATATATATATATATATATAGTTTAACAATTAAACTATATATATAAACAATTATATACATATATATATATGTAATCGTTAAACTGTTATTGGTCAGAGTCAAATTAGACCAGTAAATAGTTGCATTAAAAAGTAAAAAAAAAGTTTTAAACATTAAATTTAAGAAGCTCAACCGATTACGCTTCAATAAACTCTAATGTATGTACAATAATATTTCGCTTGTCTTCTCTAATTTCTTACTTTATTTTAAACTTCCTGTTATGCATTTTGAAATTCCAGTTGTGTGTTCAAAATAAAATATTTGAAAATCAATTAATCGCCTGTCGATACCAAAAGGTTGAAAGCATGATAGCGTAATCTGTTGATCTTCCCTGTTGTAATATATATATATATATATATATATATATATATATATATATATATATATATATATATATATATTAGTCATCCACATACAAGCCTGTTTTGCTGTATCACAGCTCATCAGTGTGGTTAGACAAATCAACTTGCTTCTGGCCGGGATCGCAACTCGACCGATTTGGTGTCAGTCGGAGTCGCTACCCACTAAGCCATAGGCGCATGGACTCAGAGAAGGGACATTTTAACGTTCTGTATATAAGCAGTCGAAATTTTGCGAAACGGATTAAATTCAACATATTTTAAATTTTATTTGTTTAAACATTATTTTTCAAGTATACTCATATTTGAGTACACGCTCTGTTTTTTATTATTAAACAATATGCGTTCTCCTACAGGATTCAAACCTGCGTCCCCTAAGGGAAAACCGTCATTAGATCTAACCTGTCTTAGGCCGCTCGACTAGGTAGGACTTCCGAACAAGAGAAAACAAAAAAGACTATAGCCTATATATATATATATATATATATATCCCCTCCGCCCCAGCCAAAAGGCTGGGGCCCAAATGAACGATTAAGACTGTATAAGACCAGTTAAGACCAGTTTAAGACCGGTTTTAAACCTATCTACCGCGTAAGTGGGGTACGGATAAATATTTGACCAATGGCTTGAGCGCACGCGCTCAGGTTCCCCACATTAAAAACCAATCTTGTGTCACAACTCGCTCCAGTGGGGGAGTAGGTTAAATCTATCTATCTATATATATGTATATATATTTTACAAATGAAAACCTACTCTAATTTTGGTTTCATTACTCTTGTGTTGCAGTGGATTTCAGCTCGTGAAGTAAATCGGAGAGCCGCGTTCGAATTCCAGTTGAATTCGTTACATTCACATATGCCCAAATACCCTTGGGAAAAGCATTAATCTGTCTCTTCCCTCCAGTTATGGGTTAAATAGGACAGACAGATTAAGTTCTATAACATTGTCTGACAACCGGTCTACCGAAGAAAGTAATGGCAACTTATCGCAGGAAAATATTCTGCTCAGTCAATCATGTCTCGAAAGAGGCATGATTGCCCAACTGTGTAATCACGTTTGGAACTTAACTGACTGACCAAATGTAAGTAAAACAATTCTTTGATTCAGGTGACTTGACGTATTTTAATGGTCGTGTATTGGTTAATCACTGCTACTGAATATTGTTTATCACTTTATGCTTTTTACGTCAGACTTTATGATGAATTAAGTTAAAACGTTACCCCAAAATGGTTCAATTTTAAGTTGATCCTCAGTGGACGCGCCATCTTTTTTGGTTAAGCGATAATATCAAGCGGAATAATTAACATGGAAAATTTGAAAACGAGGAGATAAAAGGCTGTAGTTTAGTTCGGCAAATAAAGAAAGTAAAAATAATTGAAACCAATTGATATCGACGGGCCGAGGCTGAATGTGGTTAACTGCGAAAACGAGGAATTTAAAAAGCGTCACTTACATATGAAGAGATAGATAGATAGATAGATAGATAGATAGATAGATAGATAGATATTAAAAGACCGAGAAAGATAGATAGATATGAAAAGACCGAGAAAGATAGATAGATATGAAAAGACCGAGAAAGATAGATAAATATGAAGAGACGAGATAGATAGATAGATAGATAGATAGATAGATAGATATTAAAAGACCGAGAAAGATAGATAGATAGATAGATATATAGATAGATAGATAGATAGATAGATAGATAGATATTAAAAGACCGAGATAGATAGATAGATAGATAGATAGATAGATAGATAGATAGATAGATAGATATAGACCGAGATAGATAGATAGATAGATAGATAGATAGATAGATATGAAAAAACCGAGAAAGATAGATAGATATGAAAAGACCGAGAAAGATAGATAAATATGAAGAGACGAGATAGATAGATAGATAGATAGATAGATAGATAGATAGATAGATAGATAGATAAATAAAGAATTACTTTACATCTATATACTTCAGCTGACACACACCCAGTATATGAAAGTACAACAAAGTTTTTCATTACCCAATGAGATATATATATATATATATATATATATATATATATATATATATATTTCAAGATTGTCTCGCTTGATATCTATTCAATAATCACAACAAAAATGAGAAGATCACATCAAATAAGCCATGACATTTTGTTCCCCGTTTCTTTCGTTTCTTTTATCTATATACGCATATAATTGCGAACGTTCATGTTTTTTTATGGCCCCTTATAATTTGAAAATGTTAAACCATCATCTTAATTATTAATCCTGAATGCAAATAAAAAAAATAAACCGTTGATTAAGGTATCGGATTGTGGAATGACTAAAATAGACGGTAGTAGATTGACTATTTTTACACGACATCTTTTTTATTCAAATATAATTATTCTATCATCTTATTTGGTAACATATAATGATAAAAAATTATCCTTCCCTATTAGAGTCAATTGGAGAAGAAATAACATCAAAACAGCCGATCAAATATTTATTTTGTGCGTATTTCACTTTCCTCCTTCATTTTTTTTTTAATCCGATATTTTTATAGATATAATAATGATTGCGAGAACTGTAAATTCCCATGGTTAAGAAACCTAAGCTTTTACGCATATCTGAACACAGCATACCGCCATTAAATTAAATAAATAAATAAACAAAACACTAGTAACACATTCACTTCAGCTAATATTATATTTTCTTCTCATTTCTTTATTATTTTCCCTTTCTATTTTTTCTTTCTGTCTACGTTTCTAACCCTACTAGCCTACAGGGCTGAATGCATATCAATGGCGGAGCTTGCAGCCACGCGAGAGGCTGTTGACCAATCAGAAAACTCGGTCCAAGGCCACGTGACCAAGGAGCAGGTATGTCCATATTTGTATGCAAGATGGGAGATGATAGTCGTTCATGCTACATAAAGATTTTTTTTTCATTTTGACGATGTCTATCGGCAGTAGAGTTACGACCCGTCAAAAAACTGTGGTATAAAAATGAAGAAAATGCAAGTAGACATTTTCCTGGTTATTATTGATAAGGAACGATCAAAGAGTAAAAGATTTCAAAACAAATTCTAAAATGGCAGACATCAAGAAAATTTGGTATTCAGTTATGAATGAAAATTTATAATAAAAATTAATTTCGTATAATTTCATATTTATTTTGAATCATCTATGGATTCACATTAGAAATAAATATATTTAAACATGCCCTTTTGACTTTGTTTCAATACGAATATATTTTACAGAAAATAAACAAAAGCTTCATAAATATTCAAATTATATTTCGGAAGACAACGTGATAAAGCACAGTCACGACCATAAAGTTTAGAAAAAACAATTATTTAGATAAAACAATTATATATATATATATATATATATATATATATATATATATATATATATAAATTTTAATTTAATTTAAATTTTAGAAATTGCTGAAGAATAGATATATTTGTGCATATTTAAAGTAAACAGCAACGTGTGTATATATATATATATATATATATATATATATATATATATATATATACGTGCATACATGTGTGTACGGTGTTTATATATATATATATATATATATATATATCCAGTGTGTGTCTGTGATATATGTATATATTATTTGTTTAACATTTATAACATAAATATGTTAAAATATCACTACAAAAATAGCCATCATATTTCGACACTATGGTTAGTGTTGAAACAAAATTTCTATTTTTGTAGTGTTATTATAAGATATTTATGTTATAAATTCTAAACAAAAATTATTAGCGTAACTTCGTATTGAGCAGTATTTTTAAGTGTAGTGTTTTTTTTTGTTTTGTAGATGAAAATTTATTTTCTTCATACCTACCCTACATTTGTCTGTGTATATATATATATATATATATATATATATATATATATATATATATATATATAAACGCACACACACAGATAGGAGACAATGTAAATAAATTTACACTTTATAACTATATATATATATATATATATATATATATATATAAGTAATATAACTATATATAACTAACTTTTAACGTCTAAAGATGCGTTAAGTTTGGCTCTCAATATTATATACATATATATATAAACACACACACACGTATATATATATATATATATATATATATATATATATATATATATAAGTTTGTGCACGCTCGTGTGTGTACTAGCTTTATGCAGTTGTATGTATAAAAGATGTAGGTATTATTCTGCTCAAAGTTATATGCATGTGCAATGATAATATTTCCGTTTTTAATATGACTATACGTCTACTACATTGACTCACATCTATCTATCTATCTATCTATCTATCTATCTATCTATCTATCTATATATATATATATATATATATATATATATATATATAATCATAATATACGCTAAAAGGTCTGCCTTCTTCCACCGAACGCCCATAGCCCAGAAGTAGAATCCCCGACTGACGCCAATTCTGTCGGGTTTCAATCCTGGGTTTGAAAAGCAATCGGAGTCTAACCGTACTGATGAGTTGTGATACAGCGAAACAGATCTGTCTGCGGATGACAAAAAAGTGTATATATATATTATTTTTAATGAATGCCGTTACAAAACGTCTAAACGAATATCTAAGCAGTTTACTAAAAACATGCTTGAATAATTAAATAATAAATATCAATTTGAAGTTTATATATATCACGTTTACTTTTAACAAAATTGTCTTCGATGCAATTAATTAATTTATAAATGATAAAATAAGTGAATATATGTATACATATACGAAGAAACACACTAATGATTGGCGGAAAGAAAGAAAGAATAAAAATAAAAGAAAGAAACAAACAAACAAACAAAATAATGGAGTAAAGAAAGAAAGAAAGAAAGAAAGAAAGAAAGAAAGAAAGAAAAGAAATGATTTAAGGAAGGAAAGAAAGAAGGAAGAGAAGTAACTACGCTTTACAACTAAACGTTTCGGTTTTTCCTTGAGTAAAATAGAACAAGTAATAAAAAATAAATACCAAATGAAAAGCAAACAGTAAATTGAAAAATACGACAATAATAATTAGAAAAAACAATGAACACGTTTACTATAAAAAATGCGCTAAAAACCATTAAAAATTTTCAAAACATTTTTCCATTTGAAAGAAATCGAAAATTTTTCCTTTGGTTAAAAAACAACAGCAAAAACAAAACAAAACAGAGCGATGATGCAGTCTAATTGATGTGATTATTAATATAATTTCCCACACTTGTCAAATATGGTAAAAGGTATCAAGTGACGACAAGTGACTTGTTTTCCACTTCAGTGGCATCCTCACTTTGCATTGTATATTATTATTATTATTATTATTATTATTATTATTATTATTATTATTATTAATAATAATAATAATAATAATAATAATAATAATAAAGAGCGAAAACAACCAACACTACTCTCATGGTTGTCATAGTGATGTGTTAGATCTGCTATTTATTATTATTATTATTATTATTATTATGATTTCTGATATGCTCACACTAACTACCAAATCTGCGGGAAAACCCTAGGCAGGTGTGTTGCTATGGTCACATTTCATTATTATTTTTTCTACCTCCCATAACATCACAAGCGTTACATGGACAAAGTTCTTAGTGTGTAGCTACTCATCAAGACAATTGCTTTGTATTTCTCTTAAGATAGGATTTCCAGGAATTTTTTCGATATATCGTTGTGTTCCTTTTTTTATCATTCCAAGCGTACCTACTATGACTGGTACTTGGTTTCAGTTTCCACATATTTTTTTTCTATTTCGATTTACAGGTGTTTATACTTCCATATTTTATCAAATTCCTTGTTTGCTGGCTTACGGCCATATCACGTTGAATACACCGGTTTTTGCTCGATCACCGAAGTTAAGAAAAGTTTAGCCTGGTTAGTTCGTAGATGGGGTGACCGCTTGGGAATACCAGGTGCTTTAAGCGTATCGTGACGGATGTGCGTTGTGGTGCAGTGGATATCGGTTCGGAAAGAGGAATTCGAGTTCGAATTCCAGTTTAATACCCTGCATTCACTTAAGCACTGGTACCTTTGA
The DNA here is from genome assembly GCA_037127315.1 of Ascarosepion bandense. Lineage (NCBI taxonomy): Eukaryota > Metazoa > Mollusca > Cephalopoda > Sepiida > Sepiidae > Ascarosepion > Ascarosepion bandense. Next base: position 4,958,702 of record JBBBDQ010000514.1, on the reverse strand, counting down.
GAAAGGTATTAATCCGTCCCTTCCTTCCAGTTCCAGGGTAGGACTTGGGGACCCTGCCCTTAAAAACAAATCCCAATGAATCTTGATACTCGAAAAGAAAAAAGTATTACTAGACACAAAACCTATATAATACAACAATAAATTGTTGAAAAAAAAGCTATTACCAGCAATAAAAAAATTTAGTTGGGAATAAATGATCCGCCGATGTTGATTTGCCATAAAAACAAAACAACCTTGTTTGCTATGTTGCAGTTCGGTTGGCAAGCATTTTCAATTCGTAGTCATTTTTGACAATTATTTCCGGCTTATTAGTTTCAATTATTCCTGTCTTTAAAGATGGTGTAATCCAAGAGAATTGTGATGTCTTCTATTTGTGTAAACGCTACTGAGTGATGTTCATATCATTAACATCTTTTCCAAAGTGTTTGCACATTGTTCAATGCAAATGATTTAATAATAGCTTCACCTAGGGGATGCAGGTTCAAATCCTGCAGTTGGATTAATATTTTTCCAAAACGATTTCTCGAATATTCTCTACTTAAATATGAGTATCCATTAAAAATAACAATTAAACAATTAAATAAAAAAAATCAACAGTTACCTTTTCTAAATATCCACATAAACTCTACATCTTACTAGGTCCTAGGTATGACGTTAAACTACATTCGGTAGCAAGGCATCTTATTGGGAGGTTGTGAGGAGCATGCGACCTCATCTTAATTGCTGTTGTTCCCAGGTCCACCCTGACCCGGAGTTGTAGCACCTATTAGAGTCCTAGCTATGCGTAAATCGTTAACCTCCAAACTGGGGTCAAAACACTATGAATGTATAAAAATACACTTTTATATAAATATATACATAAAAATAGACTTTTATAGAAAAATACATATTTTTGAAGGAAAAAGATTATTACCAGCAATACATTTTTGAATATAAAACTAGAAGACATCTTCAGTTTTCTAAAATTAAATAGAGATTAAAAACAACTTTTTATCAAACTCTGACTAAATCAACCTTCTCACTATAACCGAACATTAAAAAAGTACCTTAAAACACTACTTTTTTGGCATTAAATAACCTACAGAGGTAGATATACCGTTAAACAAAACTCAAATTCAAATCTACCTCTTGCTATGTGTTTATGCACCTCGAGTGGCGTATGGGGCTTTCACATGCTGAATATGACTGAAAAAGAAAAATATTACAAGATCCTAGCTGTCACACCAGAGCTAGAATTAAACATTCCTTCTTACTAGCCGTGATAAAAAAAAAATAAATTATATCTTCAACACCTGATCTAAAATTGAACAATTCTCTTTTGCTCGTCTTGACTAAACGAAAAAATGGTCTATTGCTGACTTTGGTACTGGGTTTGAATTTTTTTAATGGCATATCAACCTCTGTGGGTTATTTAAGTTTTTAGTTTTAAAATATTTTGTTAATGTTCCATTATAGTGAGAAGGTTGACTTAAATTTTGATGAAAAAAAAAAAAATTTTATTTTAGAAAATTAAAGATATCTTCTACTTTTGTACTCAAAAATGTATTGCTGGTAATAATTTTTTCTTCAAAAATGTATATTTTTTTATAAAAGACAATTTCTATACTTTCATTGTGTTTTGACCCCAGTTTGGGGGTAACTATTTGCCCATAGCTGGGACCCTAACAGGTGCTACCACTCTGTCAGCTGAAGTGTTTCATTGTGGAACAGACCTCCGAGAGGATGCTTCCTATATCAATAATTTTAACCTCCAAAAATCTATGATCATCCGTTCCCCTATGTACTGTGTCCGTTTAGAACACAAGCGATCAGGGTCCTCCGCAACTTTTTATCTCGTGTGGTACTTTTTTCTTCCTCTGCTAAGGGCCCAGTTCTTCCATCCTATCATTCAACCTCGTCAGGTAAGTGGTTCGCTGACTTCTCTTATCTGTTTTGTCTTCAATATATTCCGTGAGGATCAAGCTTTCCGTTTTCGTCATATCTCCAAAGAATTTAAGGTACGCAGTGCTAATTGCAGACAAGGAAACGAGACTACAAGACCTCCTACAGAAGGTAGCTGAAGAGAGTGACAAAAAAAAGACTACAAATAAACTGCAAGAAAACCGAATGCACGGTCATCAGCAAAAAGAGCAATTCAAAATGCCAAATACAGGTGGGGCGATACTAAAATCAAACAGGTACAAAAATTTAAATATTTGGGAAGTGTGCTAACAAAAGACGGAAAGTGTGACACAGATATCCGAAGGTGAATTGGCATGTTGAAGGAAATGTTCCAGAAGCGGAGTCAAGTAGTAAGACACAGGAAACTTTCACTAGAAACAAAGAAGAGAGGACTGGATTGCTATGTGATGTCAGTTCTTCAATATGGCACTGAATACTGGACAATATCATCGAAGATTAAGGAAAAACTAAAAGTAGCTAAATGTGGTTCTACAGAAGGATGCTGCGGATATCGTTGACCGAGCATGTGAGCAATGACATGGAAAGAATGGAAATAAAAAGGAAATCAATACCGAGCATCAGGAAGAGACAACTGAAGCTCATAGAAAGGAAGGAAGGCTTGGAGAACCTGATACTAACAGGTCAGATAGAGGGAGAAAGAGATAGAGGAAAGCAGCGGATAATATATTTAAAGGGCCTGATTAGGTGGATGACAGAACGGGGGTTGTGTGGTGTTACAGGAGAAAGTATGCTAAGAGTCACCAGGAATAGGAAGACATGGAGGGCCATGATCACCTACGTCCTGAAAGGACAAGGCACAAAGAAGAAGAAGAAGAAGAAGATCTATCCTATATATGCTATTGCTTACCCTCCTGTTACGTTTGTACAAAATCCTTAGTTATTAACTCTACTACCTTGAGTGGCTCTTGACCCTTGTATAGGATGAACAATATCGTAAAAAAAAAAAAAAAAAACACAGCCGCGGTCGGAATTAGAACTTTGCTCTTTGATGGCATTTTCTATGCCAACAACCGTCACGCTACTCACGTATATAAAGTGCATATATAATCTAGTAAATTATATTTCGTAACACAATAAATAATACAATATAACAGCTTGGACGGACATTACATCTCGATTTTGCACTTACGCGCAATAACCCTAGAGAAAGTTATTAATCCATTGTCCTCCAGCCATGAAATGAATACCAGAACAGATTGGGTTCTATAGCCATGGTCGCCAACCAGTCTACCGCTGAAAACAATGGCAACCGACTGCTGGATAACCTTCCCAGTTAGCCATATCTCTTTCGAGACATGATCGCTCAAGCGTGTATCACGTATGGCACTTGACTGATTGCAACTTAACTCTTTCTAGTCACTTATAATTTCTTTAGGATTTCTACGTAGTTATCTTCTCTATACTAGCCTAAAAAATTTCTATCAAGTTCTCAAATGAGAAACAGGAATTTTTCACGTTCATTCGTAACAGGAAAATATACGATTTTATCTCTGTTCACTAAACGTGGATTAATTACGTTTTTTCTCCTACAGTAATATAATAGTTGGAATCATGATTAAAGCTTCTACTGGTCATAAAGTGGGAGTTGGTTTTATATTTTTATGAAGTAATAAACTGGTCCCCCACTAATTACTACATAATGATATAATACATCTCTTCTCTCTCTAGCTAAGAGTCAAATAATAAGACAGATTGGGTCGGCAATCAGTCTACCGCAGAAAGCAATGGCAACCCACTGCGGGATAATCTTCTGCCCAGTCAGTTATGTCTCTTTCGAGAAATGATCGCTCAAGCCTTTATCACGTATGGTATTTGACTGATTGCAACCTAACTCTGTCTAGTCCGTTATATTTTTTTTTACGATTTCTACTCAGTTATCTGCTCTGTACTGGCCTAAAACGTTTTCTATCAAGTTCACGAATGAATAACAGACATTTTTCGCGTTCATTTATATCAGGGAAATATACGATTTTATCTCTTTTCACTAAACGTGGATTAATTACGTTTTTTCTCCGACAGTAATATAATAGTTGGAATCATGATTAAGGCTTCTACTGGTCGTAAATGGGGGATCGGTTTCCTATTGTTATGAAGTAATAAACTGATCCCCCACTAATTACTACGTAATGATATAATACATCTATTCTCTTTCTCTAGCTATGAGTCAAATAATAGGACAGATTGGGTCTATAACTTTGGTCGGCAACCATTCTACTGCAGAAAGTAATGGCAACCGAGTGCGGGATAATCTTCTGCCTAATCAGTTATGTCTCTTTCGAGACATGATCGCTCAAGCATGTATCACTTGATTGATTGCAACCTGACTCTTTCTAGTCCGTTATAATTTCTTTACGATTTCTACCTAGTTATATACTTGATCTATACTTGCCTAAAATTTTTTTTATCAAGTTCACGAATGAGGAACAGGCATTTTTCGGGTTCATTCATAACAGGAAACTATAAGATTTTACCTCTGTTCACTAAACGCGGATTAATTACGTTTTTTCTCCGACAGTAAATAATGTTCATGCTTGCTAAATTTCTTTGAAATAATATTCTTCCTTGGCTCTATTTCATAAGCAAAGGAAGCACAGACATTTCGTATACCCTTCTTACTGTCATAGAAGAAAATTAACAATGTGGCTAAAAATGTTCTTTTATAAGACTTTCTAGCGGATTTACTTGTTGATGGCAGATCTCATTACAGGCACCAGCAGTAACCAGCCATCAATGTGGAAATGTCAACAGCCTTGGTACCGATCCTCCATAATTTTGACATCTTGGTGGAATCTCTCCCCTTGTTTGTCACTTACATCACATAAGTTACTTGGAAATAGCTATTCAATAAATGCATTTTTACACATATATTGCAACCTAACTCTTTGTGGACCCTTAAAATTACTTTAAGATTTTTTAAAAGTTGTCTGCTATATGAGTCAGTCAATTAAGTGTCATAAGTGATACACGCTTGTGCGATCATGTTTCAAAATAAACATGACAGAAGATTATCCCGCAGTTGGTTGCCATTACTTTCTGCGGTAGACTGGTTGCCATCCAAGTCTATAGAACCCAATCTGTCCTGTTATTTAACCCATAACTGGTGGGAAAAGACGGATTAATGCATTTTCCAAGGGTATTTGGGCGTAAGTGAATGCAACTAATTCAACTGGAATTCGAACTCTGCTCCTGGATTTCTCGTTCCGAGCCGATATCCACTGTACCACAACGCACATCCGTCTGCTATATAATTGCCTAAAATTTTTTTTTTATCATGTCCACAAATTTGAGCAAGGCATTTTTTTGCGTTCATTCATGACAACAGGAAAATTGTTGTCTTTAATGTTATTGTTTTTGGACCGTTGAAAATTTCTGATCTGATTTTTTCATAACTTAAACTTTGGAATTTTGAAGTTACGTATTTAAAACAATCGCCATCCGTATCAAAAGCTTTTACATATTGTGTTTAACGTGCAGAAGGGGAAAATGATTTTATCTCAGCTCATTAAAGGTGGAGTAATTACGTTTTACTTCGACAATAAGCAATGTTCGTGCTGGCCAATCAGTTAAGTGCCATACGTGATACACGCTTGGGCGATCATGTCTCGAAAGAGACATGACTGACCGGGCAGAAGATTATCCCGCAGTAGGTTGCCATTACTTTCTGCGGTAGACTGGTTGCCGACCAAGGCTATAGAACTGAATCTGTCCTGCTATTTAACCCATAACTGGAAGGAAGATACGGATTAATACCTTTCCCAAGGGTATTTGCGCTTAAGTGAATACAATGGATTACAACTGGAATTCGAACTCGGCTCCCCGGTTTCTCGTTCCGAGCCGATATCCACTGTACCACAACGCTTGTTTTAAATAATGTACTTTTTTGGCTCTGCTCTCCCATAAGCCAAAGAAGCAGAAATATTTAGTAAACACGCCTAGCAGAAAAATAACCTTTTTTAAGTCAACATATGGTCCATTCGTTCTTATATTTGAAAAGGTTTAAACGTTGTCTATATGTTAATACTTTACTTGCCCAAACGATAACAAGCCGTAGATTGCTATTACTCAACAACACACGCTTAAGACTTAAGAAACTTGTTTCTTTATGAATTAACATTAACATTCAGTCAGTTAAGTGCCATACGTGATACACGCTTGGGCGATCATGCCTCGAAAGAGACATGACTGACCGGGCAGAAGATTATCCCGCAGTAGGTTGCCATTGCTTTCTGCGGTAGACTGGTTGCTGACCAAGGCTCTAGAACCCAGTCTGTCCTGTTATTTAACCCATAACTGGAAGGAAGAGACGGATTAGTACCTTCCCTAAGGGTATTTGCGCGTAACTGAATACAATGGATTCAACTGGAATTCGAACTCAGCTCTCTGGTTTCTCGTTCCGACATTAACATTACCGACGTAAAAAAGGGAGAGAGTTAATTTAATATTGTCAAATATATTGTCTAATATGTTACATTCCTGAAATAAATCCGCTCGACAATTGGTTAAAACGTTTTCTCTAAAGTCCACGAATGAGAATCAATCATTTTTTTAATTCATTCATAACATTAGAAAAGCTGTTGCCTTTAATTCTTCTTCTTCTTCTTCTTCTTCTTCTTCTTCTTCTTCTTCTTCTTTGTGCCTTGTCCTTTCAAGACGTAGGCGATCATAGCCGTCCACATCTCACTATCCCTGGTGGCTTTCTCCTGTAACATCTCGCAACCCCCGTTCTGTCATCCACCTGCTCAGGCCCTTCAAATATGTTATCTGCTGCTTTCCCCGTCTCTTTTTCCCTCTATCTGGCCTGTTAGTATCCGGTTCTCCAAGCCGTCCTTCCTCATTGCATGTCCAAGGAACTTCCGTTGCCTCTTCCTGATGATCAGTATTCTTTTTTTTTTCGTTTCTATTTTTTCCAACACCGCATCAAGATATCCGTAGCATCCTTCTGTAGAACCACATTTCAGTTGCTTCAAGTTTTCCATTCATTTTCGATGATATTATCCAGCATTCACTACCATATTGAAGAGCTGACACCACATAGCAATCTAGTTCTCTCTTCTTTGTTTCTAGTGAACGTTTCTTGTGTCTTAATACTTTACTCAGTTTCTGGAACGCGTCCTTCGCCATTCCAATTCGCCTTCGGATCGCTGTGTCGCATTTTCAGTCTTCTGTTAGAATACTTCCCAGGTATTTCAATTTTTGTACCTGCTTGATTTTAGTATCCCCCACCCTTATTTGGCATTTTGGGCTCCTCTTTTTGCTGATGACTATGCATTCGGTTTTCTTGCAGTTTATTTGTAGTTCTTTTTTATCACTCTCTTCAACTACCTTCTGTAGGAGGTCTTGTAGTTTCCTTTCCGTGTCTGCAATAATTAATGATCTTATTTGTGGACCGTCAAAAATTCCCAATTTAGCTTTTTTCATGACTTAAACTTGAAGATTTTGAAGTTATGTATTTGAAACACTCACCGTCCATATCAAAATATTTTACATCTTGTTTAATATATGATATGCGGAGGAGGAAATATGATTCTATCTCTTCTCACTAAAGGTGGATTAATTACGTTTTTCCTCCGACAGTAAATGATGTTTGTACTGGTCAGATTTGTGTGAAATAATGTTCTTCTTTGGCACGACTGTCTCATAAGCAAAGGAAACAGGGACATTTAGTACAACCTCCTTCAGACAGTTAAGTGCCATACGGGATACACGGTAGGGTGATCATGTCTCTCGAGACATGACTGACTGGACAAGATTTTCCCGCAGTAGGTTAGAATAAATTTTTACGACAGAATGGTTGTCAACTAAGGCTCCTGCTATTTAACCCGTAGCTGGAGGGAAAATAAACAGATTAAGTCCTTTCTTAAGAGTATATGCGCGTAAGTAAATGAAACGAATTCAGCTGGAATTCGAAATCGGCTCTAGCGATTTCTCTTTCCGAGCCGATATCTACTGCACTACAAGGTAACTTAATAACAGTAAATAAACCATTTTTAAGTCAAGACATATACTACCGGTCAGAATTATTAGGCCACGCCAGTGTTTTAAAACAATGATGAATTTCTTACTATTTTTTAGTATTTATTGTCAAGTAAATAATTTTAAATGAAAATAGAATGGTCCTATTGTTAATACTGCACAATAACATGTGCATCAAATGAATTTATAAATATTTGATAATAACCTATATTGCAGTTAAATCAATGAAAAAATGAAGAAAATTTAGTATGATTCGGACGAGTTCATATTTGCTTCCTTGCCTTGTAAATGTTGCAAAGTAATAATAAGAAAAAAACATTCTATTTTCGTTTAGGATTATCCACTTGGCGATAAATACTAAAAATAATATGAAATACATCACATCTTTTAAAAAACTGGGATGGCCTAATAATTATGATCGGTAGTGTATATCAAACAATTTTATTCCTACCATCAAGATTATTTAACAGTGGAAATAGAGTTTAGAAAGTTTTTTTTTAAAGAATAGACATACGTTCATGCCAGCCGAGCGCATCACGTAATATCTTTAAAGAATTTTCTTTTTCAAAAACGTCCTGGAGATGACTCATTATCAGCCTGCTACTCTATGGCAGCGAGACATAAAAAACTGGGGTGGCCTAATAAATATGGCCGGTGATGTATGATCCATTCGTGTTTCTTATATTTGAAAAGATTTAAAACCTGGTCTATATGTTCAAACTTTTCTTTCAATTTTGTTAAGCGCCAAATTGGTACCAAGTCGTCGTGGGTCATTCAGTAAATAAGGTGAATTTTTCGGTATAAGGACACCTACGAGGGTCATTCAATAAATAAGGTGAATTTTTCGGTATAAGGACTTCTACGAGGGTCATTCAATAAATAAGGTGAATTTTTCGGTATAAGGACTTCTACGAGGGTCATTCAATAAATAAGGTGAATTTTTCGGTATAAGGACTTCTACGAGGGTCATTCAATAAATAAGGTGAATTTTTCGGTATAAGGACTTCTACGAGGGTCATTCAATAAATAAGGTGAATTTTTCGGTATAAGGACTTCTACGAGGGTCATTCAATAAATAAGGTGACTTTTTCGGTATAAGGACTTCTACGAGGGTCATTCAATAAATAAGGTGAATTTTTCGGTATAAGGACTTCTACGAGGGTCATTCAATAAATAAGGTGAATTTTTCGGTATAAGGACACCTACGAGGGTCATTCAATAAATAAGGTGAATTTTTCGCTATAAGGACTTCTACGAGGGTCATTCAATAAATAAGGTGAATTTTTCGGTATAAGGACTTCTACGAGGGTCATTCAATAAATAAGGTGAATTTTTCGGTATAAGGACACCTACGAGGGTCATTCAATAAATAAGGTGAATTTTTCGGTATAAGGACTTCTACGAGGGTCATTCAATAAATAAGGTGAATTTTTCGCTATAAGGACTTCTACGAGGGTCATTCAATAAATAAGGTGAATTTTTCGGTATAAGGACTTCTACGAGGGTCATTCAATAAATAAGGTGAATTTTTCGGTATAAGGACTTCTACGAGGGTCATTCAATAAATAAGGTGAATTTTTCGGTATAAGGACTTCTACGAGGGTCATTCAATAAATAAGGTGAATTTTTCGGTATAAGGACTTCTACGAGGGTCATTCGATAAATAAGGTGAATTTTTCGGTATAAAGACTTCTACGAGGGTCATTCAATAAATAAGGTGAATTTTTCGGTATAAGGACTTCTACGAGGGTCATTCAATAAATAAGGTGAATTTTTCGATATAAGGACTTCTACGAGGGTCATTCAATAAATAAGGTGAATTTTTCGATATAAGGACTTCTACGAGGGTCATTCAGTAAATAAGGTGAATTTTTCGGTATAAGGACTTCTAATACAAATAGAAGCTACCTTTTTTTTTCTTTTTTTTTTCAACGTAGTCTCCCAGCAATGTCACAAACTTTTCCCATCTGTGTGCAAACTTCCGTATTCCCTCAGCATAAAAATCTTTGGACTGATGTCTCAGCCAATCGCTCACAGCACTTTTGACTTCATCGTCATTTTCAAATTTCGTGCCTTCCATGAACGCTTTCAAGGGTCCAAACAGGTGAAAATCTGAAGGGCAAAGTCTGGGCTGTAAGAGATGTGAGGGAGCAGTTCCCAGCCCAGCTCGTTGATGGTCTGCACCGTTTGGGCTGCTGTGTGAGGCCTTCCAGCTGAGCTTCGAGTAGGCAAGGTCATCATGAACAACAGATAGGCTCAAATCCTTGCAATATCATCCACTGTCACCCTTCTGTTAGACTCAATGAGGTCATTGACTGATTCGATCACCTCAGGAGACCTCACTTCTGTAGGCCTTCCAGGCCTGTCTTCATCCTCAAGACTGCTCTGTGTTTCTTTAAATAATTTAGCCCACTTGTAGAGATTTTTTGTCTGAAACCTGTGGCACCATACACAGTTGACATTCACCTCTGAATTTCAACTGGTTTGCACTCTTCAGCAACCAAAAAACTTGATAACTGACCTCTGTTCAATCCTGTAGTATGTTTCTTGGTTGGCCATCTTTGTCAATCTCCTAAATTTTCAATTTTTTTCAATCTGCAAAAAAAAAAAAAAAAAAAAAATTAAATCCCTTCGAAAAAGAAGTAAAGGAAAAAATATAAAAAAGTAAGCTTCTATCTCTATTCAGTTCAGTGCCATTCGTGATACACGTTTAGGCGATCATGTCTCAAAAGAAACATGACTGACTAGGCAGACGATTATCTCGCAGTAGGTTGCCATTGCATTCTGTGGTAGACTGGTTGCCATCCAAGGCTATAGAACCCAATCTGTCCTGTTATTTAACCCATAACTGGAGGGAAGAAACGGATTAATACCTTTCCCAAGGGTATTTGCTGGTTGCCAGCCAAGGCTATAGAACCCAATCTGTCCTATTATTTAACCCATAACTGGAGGGAAGAGACGGATTAATACCTTTCCCAGGGTATTTGCGTGTAAGTGAATGCAAGGAATTCAGCTGGAATTCGAACTAGACTCCCTGTAGAAGTTCTTATACCAAAAAATGCACTTTGTTTATTGAATGACCCTCGTATATTGACATTATGGAAAAACACACTTTTCGAAAGGTCTAAAAACAAGGGCCAATCATTTGCATTGTAAGACTTTATCCGAATCTTCTTTAACAAAGTAGGCATGTTAATACACTATACACTGTTTAAAAATATTTAAGAAGTTCTCCTTTTTCTGTAAAATGAAATTTATGTTTTTTTAAATAAACAAGTTTTTCTCTTTAAGTCTTGAAACAAGGATTCCTGCAGACATTTTCCAGAAGGTTATTCAACACGGCCTGGTTAAACTTTTGCGGATCATTTTGACTTTCAAATACGCTGGGGTCAAAATCGGGGTTTAACCTCTCAGAGTGCATTACAATATTTTCAGGAGCATTTCCAAATAATTCCTGAGTTGGTGGACTCTTAAATTTTGGAACGGGGATCTTGTTTCAATATTGCACAGGTCGTATCGCAGTGTTAAAATTTGAGTACTCGATACAATGTTTTTCTTAGTGAAGCCCGAAGTCTTGACCAAGTGAAAGTAGCAATAGGTTTCATACTTAGTAGGCTCTTGCCACACATGATATATAAAAAATATATAAAGCGTTAACACAAGCGACGAGAGGTTTGTTTCTATCTATTTTATCGAAAGATATCAACCAAAAATTTAACATTTCTATGTTTCAACCTTATACAATGTTTGAGGTTCTTATAAACATTCTTGTCATAAATTCTTGTTCAAATATATAAGTTACAATTATATTTAGACTAGCAGTATAGCCCGGCGTTGCTCGGGTGTAATGAAAGCTTTAAAACTAATCCATGGTCCTGAAGCTCAGACTCAGCCTAAAGAATATTTGTGTGAAGTTTGGTGAGAATCGATAAAAATGGATTTGTATAAAGGACATACAGACAGATAAACAGACACACACACAAACATCTTGCCTTATATAACTTACATCCTCTCTCTCATGCTTTTCTACATCCACCCCACTTTCATCAGTACTCTCTTCCCTCTCCTACTCTCTTCCTGACACCCCCTGCAACCTCTCACTCCTCACAACATTCCTCCTCTTCCACCCCACTCTCATCAGTAATCTCTTCCCTCTCCTACTCTCTTCCTGACACCCCCTGCAACCTCTCACTCCTCAACATTCTTCCTATGTAAACCCCTGCACAACAGTGGCAGTAAAATGCCTTGCTTGGGGCGACACGATTATAAAAAAACATGACTGACAAGGCAGATATTTGGGCAGTTGGTTGCCATTTCATCCTGCGGTAAATTGTAGATTGGTTGTCAACCAAGGCTGTAGAATCAAATCCACCCTGCTATTCAACCCATAGCTGGAGGGAGAACAGATAGATTAATATCTTTCCCAAGGGTATTTGCGCGTAAGTGAATGCAACGAATTTGACTAGAATTCGAACTCGGCTCCCCGATATCCACTGCACCACAACGCACATCTAAGTATACGCGTGATTAAATTATTATTTTTTATCATAAACTTACCATGTGAACTGCAAAAGATATTTTTGAATCCGAACCCTCCAGTCAATGTCGCTGTCTTTCAATGCATATAACCCAGGCTTTATGTGGAGCCCATGATTTATTTAGCTTATTATTCCATAAAACTAGTTTTATGGAAAAATAAGATAAGTGTTTTTACGAAGTCAGTTATATTCAGTTTCTGAAGTTTATAGTCAGTTTCTCCTTGATGTGGAAATATAAAACTTCCACAAACAAAACAAATCAGAGCTGTTTTTGCATTTGAATTTATTAGTGCTTTATGACAAATTGCTTGATTGTTTCTGACAATTTATAAAGGTATTTAAATCTTTTTATTAATATAAATTTTAAAAAATCCGAAATATAAGCACAAAAAATTGGTTCAAAGAGGGACTTATGAAATAGGTACTTACAATATATGAGAATTAAACTAGAAACACTGATGAGTAGGTACAATATAAATTGTCTAATTAAATCGACTATTAAATCACGATAACCAGATTACTTACTAAATCATATGTCCTTTCAAAATTATGTTAATACCAAAACATAATTAACTGACAGACTGAATTGGCTTGTTAACTCCGGAAATGAGTGCGTTTTGTATATTTCAGTTGTACCCCTACAGAAAACAGGAACGCTTGAGAAAATTCTAGAATTGCTAATCAGTTCCAAAGTAGGCATCTATTCAGATGACACCACCATTTACTCCCGTCTTAATAAGAAATCTGCCAATTCTGACAAAGTAAACCTTGCTGCTGCCCTTCAAAAGGATTTCCAATCTGTGATTTAATGAGTTAGGAAATGGCTCGTAAATTTTAATGCCCCCAAAACAAAGCTGTTTTCCTTAAACTTCTCTGCTTAGCATCAGAATGAATTACGCTAGTCTCCGTGACAACAACGCACTGCACCTCTTTGGCTTCACTCTCTCAAATGACCTCAAATAGATTGACTACATCGAAACGAATACGGATGTGCGTTGTGGTGCATTGAATTCGTTGTATTCACTTACGCGTAAATAACCTTGGGAAAAGTAGTAATCTATCGCTTCTTCTTCAACCTATGGGTTAAATATTCTCAGCTGCTGATGGCGGTGCAGCATCTATTCTGACTGTACTGATCCACACGGGAGTGACAGTCTCAATGGCAACGAATGCATATGAAGACGCTCTCCCCAGATATCGCGTCGTTGTTTGCTTTCCGTCGACCACGCTTCATCCTGACGACAAACCTCCGTTTCTCCTCTCCACGCTCCATCCCTCAGTGTAAGTCGCGTCTCCAGCGTAACCAATCGCTAGCAACGTCTTTTCACCTCTCGATGCCCATGTCCATTACCCACATGTCTCTTTTGCAGTCGACCGTGAAGCTCTCTTGCCGGTGACCAGTTCCCCGTACCGAAGGACTTTCAGAATCCTCCCATCCGGCATACGGTGTACGTGCTCAAGCCAGAGGAACCGGCGCTGTTGGAGAATGGTAAATGAGTTGGGTAATTGTGATTGAATACGGAATTGGTGACAATAGCCGTATTCGGACAAAACGAGGCCCAGAAGGAGTTTCAGACAGCGAAGATAAAAAGCTCTGAAGCATCGTTCCAGTCTAGATTAGAGGCTCTAAGTCTCGCTGCCATAGAGTAGCAGGCTGACAATGAGTCATCTCCAGGACGTTTTTGAAAAATAAAGTTCTTTAAAGCTATTACGTGATGCGCTCGTCTGGCATGAACGTATGTCTATTTAAAAAAAAAAACTTTCAAAAATCCATTTCCATTATTAAATAATGTTTTATGGGAGGAGAAAATTGTTTGATTTACACTACCGATCATAATTATTAGGCCATCCCGGTTTTTTAAAAGATGTGATATATTTCATACTATTTTTAGTATTTATTGCCAAGCGGTAATTGAAAATGAAAATAGAATGGTTTCTTTTGTTATTATTACTTTGCAAAATTTTACAAAGCAAGGAAGCAAATATGAACTCGTCTGAATCATACTAAATTTTCTTCATTCTTTCATTGATGAAACTGCAATATAAGTAATTATTAAATATTTATAAATTCATTTGATGCACATGTTTTAGTGCAGTATATTATTCTGTTTTCATTTACAATTATTCACTTGGCAATAAATACTAAAAAGTTAGTATGAAATACATCATTTTTTAAAAACACTGGGGTGGCCTAATAATTTATGGCCGGCCTTTAATATTATGATTAAAATATTATTTTTATATTTTTAACAAAAATTTTTCTTAAGGGTTTAAAGCTTTCTTTCTTTTTCAAAAGCAATAAAACACTAAAAAATTACATTACATGAGAACATAATAACAATATCAGAAAAACAACATCCTTGAAAATGGCCTGTGAAGAGGCTGAAAGCGCTTGGAGATTAAAAAATTATTGAAGCATTTTTATTTTCTTTATCTCTAGCAAAAATGAAACATGTAAGAATACTGTAAAAATTAAATAAAAAATTAATAAACCTTACTTGTTGGTCGTTTTTATCAAAACACACACACACATATGTATACACATATATATGACAGAATAAACAAAAAACAAGGTAGGAATTGTGTATGTGTCTCAATTTAACATGTTTCGCTTTTTTTTTAGAGATCTAGTTAAAGATGAGAAAGAAAAAAATGAAAATCATTTTACAAAAAGACTATATTGGAATGTTGTTTGGGGTTGATTTTTATTGGTCAGATATGTTACACGCTTAAAATAACAAACAATATACGATTATTTTAAAATTAATATGACACATCACTCAATAAATCTCTGGCCGGGCAAATAGATGTCGCCACTAATAAAAAATCCATATAATTTTTATGAAATGGCACGTGACAAAATCTGGGCCCAATCGGATCAATTACAATTATTCTAGCTTACGGCCATATCACGTTGAATACACCGGTTCTTGCTCGATCACCGAAGTTAAGAAAAGTTTAGCCTGGTTAGTTCTTAGATAGGTGACCGCTTGGGAATACCAGTTGCTGTAAGCGTATAGTGACGAATGTGCGTTGTGGTGCAGTGGATATCGGCTCGGAAAGAGAAATCGGTGAGCCGAGTTCGAATTCCAGTTGAATACCCTGCATTCACTTAAGCACTGGTACCTTTGGGAAAAGTATTAATCCATCGCTTCCCTCCGGTTATGGGTTGAATAACAGGGTAGGACTTGGGGACCCTGCCCTTAAAAAAACAAACAAATCCCAATAAATCTTGATTCTCGAAAAGAAAGTATTACTAGACACAAAACTTATATAAACACAACAATAAATTGTTGAAAGAAAAAGGTATTACCAGCAATAAAAAAAAAATAGTTGGAAATAAATGACCCGCCGAGGTTCAGATGCCATAAAAACAAACCAACAAGTATTTTAGTGAAGCTTCTGTTGCAAATTTTCAAAACAATGGAAAAATCTGAATTTCGTGTGTTGATAAAGCATTGCTTTTTGATGGGAAAAAATACTGTTCAAGCAAAGCATTGGCTTGATAAGTGTTATTCGGACATTGTTCCGCCAGAAACAACGGTTAAGAGGTAGTATGCAAACTTTACACGTGGTCGTACAGACACAAATGATACTGAACGCTCAGGTCGCCCCAAATCGGCAGTTGTCCCGGAAAAAACACACACACAGAAAAAAAACATACAGGCACGTTCGCCGATCGTAAATTGCAGTTGCGTGAGATAGCAGACAAATTGAACATATCAGAAGGCAGTGTATTCACTATTTTGTATGAAAATTTGTCAATAAGAAAGCTGTGTTTGAAGTGGGTGCCGCGTTTGCTCTCAGTCAATCAAAAACAACGACGCGTCGACGATCCAGAGCGTTGTTTACAACTGTTTCAACGCAACAAGGAGTTTTTGCGTAAATATTTGACAATGGATAAAACATGGATCCACCACTTCACTCCGAGGTTAAATCAACCAGTGGACAGCGGCAGGTAAAAGCTGTCCAAAGCGACCAATGACACAGACATCAGCAGGCAAGGTTTTTGGCCTCCGTAATTTGGGATGCGCAAGGTATTTTGTTCATCGATTACATTGAGAAAAAAAGAACCATCAATAGCCAATATTATATCGCATTATTGGTGCGTTTGAAGGAGGAAATCGACAAAAAACGGCTACAAATGAAGAAAAAATGATCTTCCACCAAGACAAGTCGATCGCAATGATGGCAAAACTACATGAATCGTACTTTGAATTGCTTCCACATCCATCCTATTCTCTAGACCTGGCTTCTAGCGACTACTGGCTGTTTGCAGACCTTAAGAGGATGCTCTAGAGAAAGAGATTTGGTTCCAATGAAAAAGTGATATTGGAAACTGAGTATATTTTGAGGCCAAAGACAAATTGTTCTACAAACAAACCATTGAATTGTTAGAGAAGCGTTGGAATCAGTGTATCATCCCATAAAGAGACTATGTTGATGAATAAAGTCAGATTTTGCCTAAAAGTTAGTTTTATTAGTTAGGCCCGTATTTATTGATTGATATGTTATGTGGAAAATTTTGTAAGTGTATGTATGTATAAGAACGCTTGTCTGTTTATATATATTTGTGCGTAATACACACACACACACACATAAATATTTTCCACGTAGTTCAAATTAAATTTTACAATTATAAAATTACAATAAAAAATACCATACCAGCATTATAATATGTAATTACCATGAACATTGTGAGAAGCAGAAATTCAATTCTCGGAACGGTCAGTTTATAATATGCATCGGATGTTTGCATAGTGCAAGAAATTCCGAGTTGTGCTATAGACGTAGGATAATATGCATATATATATATATATATATATATATATATAATTTCAGATATTCTATGATTTCATGGTTAATACGTATTTTGCAACAAGAAAATGCTGCTCGTCAAAGCCCAAAGATACAACAGTTAACTTGTATCACCCATGAAATTGTAGAATATCTAAAAAATTTTTCTAAATTATATTACTCTGTTGAAGTAAATAAATAAATTTAACATTGAGTTCGTCTCTGTCGGAATTTACCTGATTTATATACCAAATATTCTACGTTATATATATATATATTTTTAGTCAAAGTTGTTTGTATATATATATATATACAAACAACTTTGACTAAAAAAGGAACAAGGTCTGTCTGTTGATTATATTTTATTCAATTTTCAAATAAGATATTGAGTACTGTTCCAAGTAGTGGATAAATTGAACGAAATTAATATTTTATTTTTGTTCATCTACTTATTAAGTTTAATAATAACTTGTAGAGTTTTGAAAGACTTTAAACTCTAGAAACTACAATTACTCAAAATAAAAAGCACACGTTAAATAAGCTATTATTCACCACAGGATATGATATCGTGAGTGATATAAATGATGTGCGTACATCTATTAGTATTAAAAAATTAATTGATTAATTATTTGATATAAATAAATCACATTTCTTTTGTACAGCCTCGTTCTCAATAGCAGTTACATATGACGTCATGTTGGACCATTTCAAATGGCCTAATGAATACCAAGATGCAGACAAAAATGTTTAAACTGCCATCCAGACACCACATCGTTTCAAGATAATGACTGAAAAGTCGAAAGTTCTTGAAAAGAAAAAAATACGAAATATGAACTTCAAACAGTTTAGCTACAACTTCGAGAACAATACTCAACACCTTATTCGAAAATTGGAAAAGTATAAAAAATATTTGGCGGAACTTGTCGATTCTTGCTTGGATGAATACTTGATACTAAAATTAGTCTTTATTTTACCACACACACACACAGATACACACACACACACACACACACACACACATATATATATATATATACGGTTTACGCGTGAAAAAGAAAATGTGTAATTTGTATTAACGAATAGAGAAATTAAATTAGACTTAGACAATTTAAGGCTATTAATTCTTGGTGGAGTAGCAAGAGAAACAAGATGAAAGAAATACTACTCAAAAATGAATAATGAATAATTGACAATGCTTCATTGAAAAAACCCAGATAACATTAGACTATTGCTGGTTAATGGAAAAGCAAGACGAATACAATGAAAAATATTAGTCAAAATTTTTATAATAATTCGAAATGCTTCATCGAAAAAACGCAGACAACATTAAACGATTATTATTAGGTATAAAAATAAGAAAAATAAGACGAAAGGAATACTAGTCAAAAATAAATAATTGCTCATTCGTTCATTGTAACCATTTAAGAAAAAATAATATTCTATAAACGTTCCCTTTCAGATTTCGACGATAATTAAAAATCCTCATTCATAATTCAATAGCGTAAATGCCAGGTTTAGCTCCCGGGGTCCTCATTTAAACATTTTAAAGAAGGCATATTTTGATTAAATCTCCAAGATCCAAATAAATGTCGCTTTTTTTCTCAAATATATTTCTTTCGTTGCTTTGGGGCGCCTTTTCAAGAAGGGTGCTTTTTCCCCCTCATAATTTCTTGTGGAGTTGGGGGCACTTATTCTGAAAACATGAACACAGCTACTGCAGTATTGGGGCAGGTTGATTTTAGGTCAAAATTTTCGAAATTCCTAGCTCCTGAAGAAAGTCGGAGCGTACAACGGCAGAAACGTCGTACAAATGGCAACAAAGATGAGGACAATAGTCCGAATAATGTAAATACTGTAAAAAGATGTGAGTTGTGGTGCAATGGATATCGGCTCGAAACGAGAAGTCGGAGAGCCGTGTTCGAATTTCAATTGAATTTGCTCCCCAAAAAGACTTGAGAAAGGTATTAATCTACTGCATCTCTCTTCAGTTATTGGTTAAATAGCAGAACAGATTGTGTTCTATAGCTGTGATTGTTAACCAGTCAAAAAAGTAATGGCAACTGTGTTCTATAGCTGTGATTGTTAACCAGTCAAAAAAGTAATGGCAACTGTGTTCTATAGCTGTGATTGTTAACCAGTCAAAAAAGTAATGGCAACTGTGTTCTATAGCTGTGATTGTTAACCAGTCAAAAAAGTAATGGCAACTGTGTTCTATAGCTGTGATTGTTAACCAGTCAAAAAAGTAATGGCAACTGTGTTCTATAGCTGTGATTGTTAACCAGTCAAAAAAGTAATGGCAACTGTGTTCTATAGCTGTGATTGTTAACCAGTCAAAAAAGTAATGGCAACTGTGTTCTATAGCTGTGATTGGTAACCAGTCAAAAAAAGTAATGGCAACTGTGTTCTATAGCTGTGATTGGTAACCAGTCAAAAAAGTAATGGCAACTGTGTTCTATAGCTGTGATTGTTAACCAGTCAAAAAAGTAATGGCAACTGTGTTCTATAGCTGTGATTGGTAACCAGTCAAAAAAGTAATGGCAACTGTGTTCTATAGCTGTGATTGTTAACCAGTCAAAAAAGTAATGGCAACTGTGTTCTATAGCTGTGATTGTTAACCAGTCAAAAAAGTAATGGCAACTGTGTTCTATAGCTGTGATTGGTAACCAGTCAAAAAAGTAATGGCAACTGTGTTCTATAGCTGTGATTGGTAACCAGTCAAAAAAGTAATGGCAACTGTGTTCTGTAGCTGTGATTGTTAACCAGTCAAAAAAAGTAATGGCAACTGTGTTCTATAGCTGTGATTGTTAACCAGTCAAAAAAGTAATGGCAACTGTGTTCTGTAGCTGTGATTGGTAACCTGTCAAAAAAAGTAATGGCAACTGTGTTCTATAGCTGTGATTGGTAACCAGTCAAAAAAGTAATGGCAACTGTGTTCTATAGCTGTGATTGGTAACCAGTCAAAAAAGTAATGGCCACCTACTGCGGAAAAGTCTTCTGATTGCTCTTAACTGACTGATCAGGTATTGACTTATAGCGCAGGCTTATAAAATTTATAAATTACTAAAGTTTTACAAATTGTACATGGACAAGATAAGGGGTACAAGCACATAATTACTAAATCGTTGTGGCATCAAATAAGACATTCATTTACTTCAAAGGGACGTTATACTGAACAATTTAGCTATATTATAATGAAATATGTTATAAAGTGCAGTAGTTTTAGTGTGATATTCAATAAACAATGCAAATTTAAAACATTTTGTTTTATAATTTGTGCCCAGCAGTTTGAAGACGTTATATACACTTTTAATTATTTTTAGTTTTTATTAATTATAATCTAACAAATCAAGAATCATTGAGTAGTTTTTTTTTGTTGTTATTTTTTTTCGTAAAAAGAAAGTAACTGAAAATGTGAGGGAAAGAGATCCCGATACAGAGAGAGAGAGAGAGAGAGAGAGAGAGAGAGAGAGAGAGACATGTAGGAGAAGAGAGCAGGTCGATTTTAGAAGCATGATATTGTACTCAGTTTGAAAGTTGGATTTTGACATGATTAATAACGACACAAGATTTTTAAAAACCTTTACCGTTTTTTTTTTTTTTTTTTTTTTTTTTAAGGAAACGAGTTGACGATTGTCGCGTTGGCAGTGGTCAATAAAAGTCTTAACGCACAGCCTTATAACGTTTACAAATTACTGAAGCTTTATGAATTGTATATGGACAAAATGCATGGTACAAGCACATTACTGTTGAATCATTGTGCCATCAGAAAAAAAAATCTTCATTTATTTCAAAGGAAAATTATACTGAACAATTTATTTACATTCTGACGTAACATGTTACACAGTGCAGCAGTTTAATTGCGGTTTTCAATAAATAATGCAAATTTAAAACATTTTGTCTTATAACTTGTTCCCAACAGTATTATGGGGTTATATACAATTTTATATCATTTTTTTTGTTTTTAATAATTATAATCTGGCAAATGATCTAACAAATTTTATTCATTGAGTAGATTTTTTTGTAATCTTTTATAATTTTTGTTTATCGAATGCAGTAAAAAAATGAATATTTTGCCTGTGATGATTCATAATTCACTCAATCAGTCAGTTAAGTGCCATACGTGATACACGCTTGGGCGATCATGTCTTGACAAAAGGCATGAATGACTAAACAGAAAATTTTCCCGCAACAGGTTGCCATTACTTTCTGCGGTAGACTGGTTGCCAACCAAGGCTATAGAACTCAATCTGTCCTGTTAATTAGCCCATAGCTGAAAAGAAGAGACATACTTTGCGCGTAAGTGAATGCAACGAATTCAACTGTAATTCGAACTCAGCTCTCCGATTTCTCGTGTCAAGCCAAAATCCACTGCACTACAAGGCAATCAGAAATCTGATTTGAATATCTTTTCCATTCAACGTGTCTAATACAAAATATATTAACTTTATTTTGATTTATTCTTGAAATAGTAAAATTTTGAAACCCGTTTCTAAGCAAAAAGCTGCGGAAATGAGGTATTTCTGTACATTTTTCAGGCGTTAATCTAATTTTACTTTCCCTAGTCAGCACATCAAATCCCAGCTGTCACACCAAATGCAATGCTGAGTTTTTAAAAACGTGAAAAATGAACCTTCCCTACGGCAGTATTCCTTGGTGTATGTGCAAGAATATTTCACCTTAATCAGTGGCTTCCAACAGTTCATCCAATACTAAGCATATAAAAGTGCTTCTACAGAATGATGCTACGGATATCATGGATTGAGCAAAGATGAGGTTTTGGAACAGATGGAAACGAAAAGGAAATTAATACTGAGTATCAGGAAGAGACAGATAAAGATCCTGGGACATGCAATGAGGAAGGAGGGCTTGGAGAACCTGATACTAACAGGCCAGATAGAGAGAAAAAAGTCAGGGAAAAGCAGCGGATAACATATTTGAAGGACCTGATCAGATGGATGACAGAACGAGGGTTGTGTGGTGTAACAGGAGAAAGCTCGCTATGAGCCATCAAGGATAGGGAGACGTAGAAAGCTATGATCGCCTACGTTATGAAAGGACAGGGCACATAGTAGAAGAATAATCTAAAAACAACCTAATTCTGAATATTTGATCTTCATATTTTTAATTATGCAATTAAAATATTCTGTCGGTAATGTCTGCTTTAATTCCTGAACCATGACATTCTTTCAATTTGATGCGCCGTCCATCCATATATGTTTAAATCATTAGCGTCGCATTTACATCATGTATTTAACAATTATGTTCATTTAGTAACACTTGTTTTATTAGTTATCTTCGACAATCCCTTTCTGCCTGATGTTCAATGTATTTATATTGTAAAATCATTAGCGTTGCATTTTTTACTCATTTCACCCCATGCAAATCAACAAAGCCACAGAGACGTAAGAGATTACTGAATTTTAAGATAGACTATAAGAAAATCTAGTATTAAGGAAAGAGAATAAAAGAATAAAAATTAAAAAGACATAAGATAACGATTGACATTATATTTAAATTTTTGAAGATCAAATTTCAGAACACAGTCATGGCTGTCACAAAATTTCTGCGACCACATCACCCCTTACATCTGGCCAACTAACTCCCCAGACTGCAACCCCCTTGATTATTATGTGTGGGGCACAGTTGAGTAAGAGAACAACAAAACTCCTTGTAACACTAAAGATAAAGTGAAGGCAAAAATTATGGCAGCATTCACCAACTTAAGCAAGGAGACCGTCCAGAACAGCTTCAAAACCTTCCGAAATCTTCCGGGGGTTCTAGTAGAAGCCAATAGCGATTTTATTGAAAAAATTTACTCTTTATTATTTCAGGATATTTTTTGTGTGACTTTGGTAAAAAATCTCTGTTAAAATGGGATGTCAGTGTTATTTTCATTTCTACGTCATTCAGACGACAATTCATTCATCGCAGTCTGTCTGATGTCTGTCTGTCGATCTCTCTCTCTCTCTCACCCTCCCTATATATATATATATATATATTTCGTTACGTGAATTAATAAATATACATATACGTGCCATCGACGTAAGACAATATGTATATTTATTAATATATATATATATATATATATATATATATATATATATATATATATATATTACGGATATTAACGAAGATTAACGAAACTTGATTATAAACAACCGACAATTTGAAATGACTTGTTTGAACAATATTTTTGATCGATACTCATATTAAGTAGATATTCTGTTTTTAATTAAACAGTATTATATATTTATACCTGATTATTTGCGATAAATTTTTATTACGAAAATGCGTGTCATTCTAAGACGTGTCAGATCACATGGTAGCTTCCCCTATGTGGATAGGCGTCGTAGGTTCAAATTTTGCCGAATGACACACATTTTCGTAATAAAAATTTGTCGTAAATAATCAAGCCGGTAGATATAAATATATAATACTGCTTAATTAAAAACAGAATATCTACTTAAATATGAGTATCGATCAAAAATATTGCTCAAGCAAGTCATTTCATATATATATATATATATATATATATATATATATATATATATATATATATATATATATATATATATATATATATATTACGGAAATTAACGAAGATTAATGAAACTTGGTTATAAACAACCGACAATTTGAAATGACTTGTTTGAACAATATTTTTGATCGATACTCATATTAAGTAGATATTCTGTTTTTAATTAAACAGCATTATATATTTATATCTACCGACCTGATTATTTACGATAAATTTTTATTACGAAAATGCGTGTCATTCTAAGACTTAATCACATGTTAGCTTCCCTTATGTGGATAGGCGTTGCAGGTTCAAATTCTGCCGAATGACACACACAATATATATATATATATATATATATATATATCGCTTTTAAATGCTTTTATAAACTATTGTAATAAGAAAATTATAATATTAAAAAATATATTTATATGTTGTACAAAAACAATTTAAAAGTCAGTTACAGTTTCGTTGAAAACATAGATGAATATATTTCACAACATAATGCTACGATATCAAATAAATATTTGGCCCACATAAACAACATTCGTCACCCAAATAATAGCAAAAATGGCCCTTCTAAAAATAATTGCAACTGCCGAAAATATAAAACCTGCCTATTTAATGGCCAATGTAAAAAGTCCGAAAGTGTTTTCTATAGAGCGCGAATTCATTTGGATGATAATGAGGTTTAATTTTACTTTGGAAGCACTTCTAACAGGTCGAAGATAAGATTTAATAACCACATGTTGTCTTTAAACAACAGTAAATACAGCAAAAGTACTGATTTATCCATACATTATTGGAAATTAAAAAACAAGAACCCAATTATTACCTGGAATATTGTAGCTAAATCCAAACATTACAACGGAAAGGGAAATAAATGTAATCTATGTCTTTTAGAAAAAAACTTATCTTAAACCATATCAATAATCCTAATTTGCTTAATAAAAAAAGTAATTTAGTGACCACATGCTGTCATAAAAAAAAAACTTACTTAAAATCTTAGAGACAGATAGATTTCTTTATACGTTTGCTCCTTTCTTTCTTTCTTTCTTTCTTTCTTTCTTTCTTTCTTTCTTTCTTTCTTTCTTTCCCCCCGCAATATTATTTCTAACAATTATGTATTAAACTCTTTAATTTTTTTCTCCATTGCTTAATTTTTAATTTTAATTCTGAATTTTACTTTTTAGTTTATTTTTCAGGTGAAAATAAAAACAAAAACTTTCCAACATTTGGATATTTTTCATTATGCAGGTTCTAGACTTTCGGCTAATATGAGCCATCTTCAGAAATGTTACAGGGACGTTAACATAAAGATATCTACCATCAAAGATTATATTTTCATTTTTATTTTATTTTATTTTTATTTTTTATTTTAAATTTTAAAATATTAATTTTTATCTACATATAATATTTGAGTGTTTAAATTTTTATGATTTACGCCGCTTTGATTTCTTCTTCATGCGTTTTATTACTTTTAATATTTTTAGTTTATATTTAAATTTAAATTTTAAATTTTATATTTAAATTTTAAATGTTTATTTACATGTAACCTCATGATATTTAAATTTTGAATCTTGCTATTAAAAAGCAGTAACTTAACTTTAGAAGATTTAATTCCCATGAACATCGAGGGAACTTAAATTATATATATTAAACTGTCAATTTGAAATATGCATCTGATAATTGCATAAGGCGTGAAAGTCCGAATCGCAGTAGAGACGTAGGATAGTAAAATCTTTTGTACAATAAAGACGGAAGCTGACAATGGTTCGCCTGAAATAGGCCTATACCTCCTCTTATCCATGGAATAACGTGTCTTTCTTAATTTTTACATATATTGCTCTATATGTATTTATATACATATATATTTAGAGCTCTCCTGGAGAGTTATCCTACAACTTTATGTACAGGATACTTCCTTGCATTCTTCTATATCTACACCGCATATATATATATATATATATATATATAGATCTGTTCATACATTGAGCACTGTTTTATTAACACCGGAATGATATAATAATACGATACATATTTGCTCTCTCATATGTAAATTTATTAATTTACCTTACTATATGGCTTAGGGGTTAGCGACTCCGACTGTCACCAAATCGGTCGAGTTTCGATCCCGGCCAGAAACAAGTGGATGTCTCGCCACACTGATGAGCTGTGATACAGCGAAACAGATTTTTATGTGGATGACTAATAAATTATGCTTTCATTACGATTGAACTCTCTAGAGAGGAAAACTTTAAAAACAGTCCCCACTTATGCGATTTACGCATTACTCCTCAGTAATGAATTGAATTCTTTCATGGTTGGCGTGTGTATACCCTTCTTATATACAACACGCTAAAATTTCCCTTCTCTGATTTCATGGCTTAGGGGTTAGCGATTCCGACTGACATCAAATCGGTCGAGTTTCGATCCCGGCCTGAAACAAGTGAATGTCTAGCCACACTGATCAGCTGCGAAACAGGCTTGTCTGTGGATGACGAATATATAGATAGATAGATTTAAGTACATATACACGTAAATACAATTAAAATGTATGCATATACATATATATAAGCAATGTAAATATATATATAGTTTAGGTTTTATCTATGTTGGAAGAACAATTTCTTTACTAAGATTCGTCGAATGCACTGGTCAATTGCGCCACTACACACAGTTTAATAAACAACAATGGCGTATCAATTTCAAATTCGGAATGTCCACTATAATAACGTTTGAAGGAATAAAAATGTCCGATAATATTAAATTAATCAATTCTTTGGGAATATAATTTAAATACATATATACACTACAATTCAAAAGTTGGAGCTAAACCCGTGTATATATATTTTTTTAAACTTGCCCCAAAAGTAGTTGCTTTTTATTTTAAATAAAAGATAATTATTATACATAGTTAAAAACAAGTGAGACGTGATTTTTATTGAAAATTTGATTAAGACAAAAAGAAAAAAAAAAGATTAAATTTTGCTCTCGTAAAAAATATTCTCCTTTGGTCTTAATTACTACAGCGCAACTTTTTGGCTTTCATTTCAGAAGTTTCTCAAGATATAAATTTGATAATTGATACTCTAAGGATACTGTTTTTCATTTTTGGGATGGAAAGGTTTTACTCTTCTGTTCATCACAAGTTCATCTGAAGCTAATTCTGAGGAGAGGGGTAGCTTCAAATTATATAACTGTAATACGTATATATATATATATATATATATATATATATATATATATATATATATATATTAAGTGTCTCGAGGAATGCAACAGGTAATTTTCTAAACATATATTGTTAAATATAACAGACAATAAATGTCTATTATTTTTAATCATGAACCGTTCGAAACATCGTATTTAGGCTTTAATTTCAGGTGAAAATAAAAACAAAAACTTTCCAACATTTGGATATTTTTTATTATGCTGGTTCTAGACTTTCGGCTAATATGAGCCATCTTCAGAAATGCTACAGGGACGTTAACATAAAGATATCTACCATCAAAGATTATATTATCTTGTGTTGACATAAAACATTGCTATGCGACGATAACAGTCACAGAATAGCAGACGCAGTTTGTAAAATTGTAAAGCGGTTCAATGACGTGACACTGCGTCTGCTATTCAGTGACTGTTATCGTCGCATAGCAATGTCTTATGTCAACACAACATATAATCTTTGATGGTAGATATCTTTATGTTAACTGATGATTGCATAACGCATGAAAGTCCAAGTCGTGCTATCAACGTAGAACAATAATAATAAGATGAAATAAAATTCTGTATCCAAAGAAACACTATTTTTATAAAAGTGGTCAATGAAAATCAAAGCGAATAATAATTATTTAGAATTTATAACACACACACACACACACACACACACACACACACACACACATATATATATATATATATATATATTCAGAATTTATAACATAAATCTGTTATAATATCTGTACAAAAGAAGCATTTTTGTTTCGACACTATCTGTGTCTTATCAAGTGATGAGATTTATTTCAAGTTGATGAGTTTGAAAAGGTTCCAAACTAGCCAAACCCCCTTAATCAGGGAGGCATCACTTGATAAGACACAGATAGTGTCGAAACAAAATATCTACTTTTATAGTGATATTATAACATATTTATGTTATAAATTATATAAATATATATATATATATATATATATATATATATATATATATATATATATATATATATATATATATATATATATATGTATGTATATATTTAAATAAATTTTTATAAGTACAAAATTTCTTGCTTGAGATATATATATATATATATATATATTGTCTTGAGTTGTGATAATGCTTAGTGCCAAGATTGTTCACTTTTCAGATAGACAGATAGATATATAGATATGCAAATTAATACATATATATATATATATACAAATACACACATGTATGAAATATTATTAAGGTGTTATTAAAACAGTGCTCAATATATTATTATCAGCGCTATCAGTTATATATATTAATAAATATATATTATCCTAGGCTGGTGGCATATACATTTAGGTAAATTATGGCCGATTCTAAGTAAAGCAATTTAATAAATAAAATGAGTAAATGTTGTTTTTTTTTTAATGTAATTATTATTTATATTATTTTACCTTTATTCATATTGCCCTTTTACAAATATATTTTTAGTTCTAACTGAAATTTTATACACACACACACACACACACACACACACACACACACACACACACACACACACATATATATATATATATATATATATATATATATATATATATAAAACATTCAGAAGAAAACTCAACACATAATTAAACAGTTATAAATCCAGAATTATTTCAGTAATGTATGAACGTTTTTGTTGTGTTCCTCACAATCTTTTTTTAATGCCTTGGATAATATTCATTGAGCTCTCTATTTTTATCTAATTAATAATTTATATTAATTGGATAAAATCTTTTGGATTACCCTTTCCATCTTTACGGGTTTGTCATTCATTCTTTCTCATATATATATAAACGAGAATATAATCATAATCGCCTCGAAAACCTTTCTCGAAAACTATCGAATGAATAATCTTCCGCGTATTATAATTGAAAGATGTCAGAAATGAGCTGTAATTTTGACAGATGATATTATCATTCATTTCTCAAGGCACCCAAGTACTTTCAATCTCTTAACAAAAAGTAACGGCAAAACTGTAAATTTTTTCCGCTTTAAATATAACGTTTAGACAAATTGCTTAGCCTTCATTAAAACGTGAAAATTATCCAAAATGGATTTTTTTATATGTTGTAACGTTATGGTCATGCATGTGTTAAAGCGTGAAAAAACTGTTTTTTTACAAACATTTTAGAACATTGCTACAGTATTCATAATGATTAAAATATCTTTTTTGTGGAGGAGTTGATTTGTGCGCAGTTAAGTTGTGTATCAGTGTTATTTTGTAGTGGTTAGGACATTCGCTCTTATAGTTGAGAGTACAAGGGTTTTTCTTCGTTGTTTTTTTATATGGGGAGGCAGTAAATAGGTTATTGTTTGTCTCTATTAAAATTTCAAAGAAAGGGGTTTTGTTATCTTTGTTAAGTTCATATGTAAATTTAAAGACAGATTTCTTTTAAGAGTTTCTTTGAAGATTTACTATTTTTTCTATATTTTTAACTTTAAAAAAATTACAGTAATTTTTAGCAACACAGTTTTGCGGTTATTTTTTGTTGCCATAACTCAAACCCCTGAAGACGATCTCGGAAAGAAATTGAAAGTACTTGGGGACCTTAAGAAATGAATGATAATGATATCTGTCAAAGTTACAGCTCATTTCTGACATTTTTCAATTATAATACGCAAAAGATCATCCGTGGGTATGAACGGATTTTATTAAAAATAAGCAGGCATAATTTTTGCAAGTTATTAATCTGACATGTCTAAAAGAAAATTTACTGCTTAAATACACACACACACACACACACACACACACATATATATATATATATATATATATATATATATATATATATATATATATATCATGAAATCTAAAAGTTCGGATTTACAAACATAATAGAGACTTACTCTTGGACATACGTTCTAACTCTCTTGTATTATATCGAAATAACACAGGTAACAACTTTGATTTCTCAAATGCCAGTTTAATTAAAAAACAAAACCCTTTAAGGAGGAAAAATTTTGAGAATATATTAATAACATTATTACCAACTATTAACACACGATTAAAACATTACATAACTTCCATATTTTTTCACAAAATAATAATTGATGAATCCAAAATACCATTAGATATTATTAAATAAGTTATAGATAGTTTCTTATATTCTTAGTAATGTAATAGTTTTCTTACTATCATTATATATAATTTAGAGTTGTGAATTATTATCATTCTTTCTTCTTCTTCTTCTTCTTCTTCTTCTTCTTCTTCTTCTTATTATTATTATTATTATTATTATTATTATTACGTCATTTTTCATCATATTTCGATTTCTGCTTTGGTCTCACTACCAACCAAGTCTGCGGGGAGACCTAAGGCAGGTAGTGACGTGTTGTTATGGCTCCATTTCATGTTTTTCTATCTTCCCTATCATCCCCAGCATTACATAGATAAAGTTTTCCTTGGTGTGTGGGCTGTACTTAATAAGACAATTTTTTGTATATCTCTTAAGCTGGGGTTTCCAAGGATTCTTTCAATGTGTTGTTTTGTTCCATTTTTTATCATTCCAAGTGCACCTACTATCACTGGTACAACTCTTGTTTTCAATTTCCACATTTTTTCTATTTCAATTTCCAGGTCTTTATATTTTGACAGTTTTTCAAATTCCTTGGTTGCTATGTTACAATCCGCTGGACAAGCCATATTATTATTATTATTATTATTATTATTATTATTATTATTATTATTATTACGTCATTTTTCATCATATTTCGATTTCTGCTTTGGTCTCACTACCAACCAAGTCTGCGGGGAGACCTAAGGCAGGTAGTGACGTGTTGTTATGGCTCCATTTCATGTTTTTCTATCTTCCCTATCATCCCCAGCATTACATAGATAAAGTTTTCCTTAGTGTGTGGGCTGTACTTAATAAGACAATTTTTTGTATATCTCTTAAGCTGGGGTTTCCAGGGATTCTTTCAATGTGTTGTTTTGTTCCATTTTTTATCATTCCAAGTGCACCTACTGTCACTGGTACAACTCTTGTTTTCAATTTCCACATTTTTTCTATTTCAATTTCCAGGTCTTTATATTTTGACAGTTTTTCAAATTCCTTGGTTGCTATGTTACAATCCGCTGGACAAGACATATTATTATTATTATTATGTCATTTTTCATCATATTTCGATTTCTGCATTGGTCTCACTACCAACCAAGTCTGCGGGGAGACCTAAGGCAGGT
>JBBBDQ010000514.1:4880000-4922500 GCA_037127315.1 Ascarosepion bandense | reverse complement strand
TGTGTGTGTGTGTGTGTGTGTGTGTGTGTTTGAATTTTTATTCAACAGTATTATTTTTTAAACAAATAAAAATTCACATATGTCGGCTAATGCCAATTTCCTGGATTTCCGTTGAAATTCGTAATATATATATGTTATCGCATATAGAGTGTTGGTGTTCTTGGTGTCATATAATAGTTTTATTAAGTAAATATAAATAAATATATATTATTCCTTACCACTGTTTAATAATATTAATAATAATAATATATATATATATATATATATATATATATATATATATATATATATATATAAACTCTGAATAATGAATTTTTATATTATTTGTATTAATAATATTACAACACACACACACACACACACACACACACACACACACACATATATATATATATATATATATCATTTGCTTTGATATGTCCATCAAAGGACGGAATGTCGAATAAAAAAAAATTAATTCTTCATTTACTTATACATATATATATATATATATATATATATATATGTGTGTGTGTGTGTGTGTGTGTGTGTGTGTGATGTTAAGCCTGGCTGTATGTTGCAATTAAGTTATATATTCATCTAACACACACAAATACATATATCAGAAGTTTATAAATGAAATATATATATATATATATATATATATATATATATGTATACATATATTATCATATATATATATATATATATATATATATATATATATAGTCATCCGCAGACAGATCTGTTTCGCTGTATCACAGCTCATCAGTACAGTTAGACATCCGATTACTTCTAGCCAGAATTGAAACCCGAACGAATTGACGGCAGTCGGGGATTCGGAAGAATAAGGCAGACTTTTAGCGTTTGAGATACAATGTAGCATACGCCAGTAGCTAAGAGTGTTCTAATTCATCACTTAATGAACGATGCGTAGATACTTGAGTAGCTACTGTTTTTTCAAAGTCTACCATTCTTCCATAGTGCTCAATCAGGGTGTGAAAGCGTTATATATGATTCAATATTAAAAAATTACATATATATATGTAAATATCAAAATATTTAATATCTACATATGTGTTATATTGTTAGATTAAATACGTTACATAAAAATGATTAAATAAAAATTACCTTTTTTATAGAACGACATTCAAACTTAATGTTTCTGTCGAC
The DNA here is from genome assembly GCA_037127315.1 of Ascarosepion bandense. NCBI lineage: Eukaryota > Metazoa > Mollusca > Cephalopoda > Sepiida > Sepiidae > Ascarosepion > Ascarosepion bandense. The sequence continues at coordinate 4,921,348 of JBBBDQ010000514.1, read as the reverse complement.
GGTTTTCATCTGTCAAGAAATTCAGTTTATTTATTCCACTGTTACTTAGAGGATTAAATCCGAGAAACTCGAAATCGGAAAGATAAGTTGCAGTAATCTTACTTGAGGAATTTTTTTATAATTTGTGTGTATCTTTCTAAATTATTTTATTTAAGGAAAAACGATTTCTCAGTAGAATGATATATATCTATATTTTTGTAAAATTAATTTAATCGATATTAAAATAATTGCTGATTTCTCAATCTTAAAAATGTTTTTATTTTTCTCTTGATAAAACGTTGATAGAAAATAATGCGATATAGTTTCACAAAGGAAACCATTATTGCTACCTGGAAACTAATGAAGGTCTTTTATATTTGGATTTTTAAACATCTTTTTAAAAATATGTTTTTAAGCCTTCATTCTTAAAAAAAATATATATATTTTTACACATCATAAAAAACGATAAAAAAAAAGAAAGAAATGGGCGTAGTTTCCTTTATCCGTCAACGTCATTACCGTAAACGAAAACAATCACTAGATTTACTTCCGGTGAATTATGTCGACGCATGCGTATTTGCAACTTGGGAAACAATTTCAATTGCTGTATCGATAAACTCAAGAATATGAAAATGGAAGTATAAAATGTGCAAATAAAAGATTTAAAATGAAACAAATTATGCCTCGCATTTCTATGTAGACACTGAAGCGTATAAGCGTATATATTAATGTTATCAAGTGTTTAATTTACTTTAATCTGCTTACCCCTTTCCATCGTAAATATAATATTAAGCGAAAAGCCTTTTAAAAATATCTAATAATTCTTCGCCACACCCTCAAAAATAGTAATTTCTTGACCGATCGAAAGCATATTTAGATGAGAAGTGCAACTAAGTAAGGACTACAAAATACATCCAATTTCTCTGGGGTACAGAGCTTAATAACATAAGTTTTCAATTATTTTTTTTGTAAAAATTTAAAATTTATTATCTAATATGCAAAATATTCCTACTATCTTAAAAACAATCTAGTGATTACAATAAAAAATATTCATTTTATAGAATTGAAATATTGCTTTTTGCATATCTCTTTTTTTATGTTTTTATGCATATTTCATTCTGATTGTTTAATTTTCAAAATATTAATGGCTAATCTATCTATCTATCTATCTATCTATCTATCTATCTATCTATCTATATATATATATATATATATATGTATATATATATAATGATAATAATAACTACTTAGACTCTGTAAATTTATGCAAAAGAAACCAACGGAACAAGAACAAAACATTCAAGATTCCGCAGTAAAGAAAAAAAACCCAAACGGAACCAAACACAAGAAAAAGTGCTCGATACGAAAGTACTAAAATACAATAGTAGAGCAAAAACACACGAAAAATCTTTCGTGTATCTATCTATCTATATATATATATATATATATATATATATATAATTCAGTGACTTTTGTTAGTGCGTCTGTCACACTCTCAAAAAATAGCCCTACATTGACCGCTCGAATGCAAATTTTTATTAGAAGTGCAGTTAAAACAAATCAGCTTATTCAAATTTCATCGATTTGTTTGCGAAATTCAAAGACACGTTTGAAAGACGTTTGAAAGTTTGTAAATCTCGACAAAAAACGTTAGCGATAACTTCAACAACAATCATTCGCCGAAACAGGTTAGCCTGATGTTAAAATAAAATAAATCTAAATATAATCTAAGTTTTATCAGCAAAATGTCTAAGTTATTATTAAAAGGAAAGTTTAAAGTTTGTTTTCATTATTTTTTTAATCCTTTCAAACTCGTTCGAAATTTTTTTTTTTCGTCAGCGATTCACTTGCTGTTTTCTAGAGGTTACTACTATAGCAAACGTAATATTATGCAAGTCATTTTTGCGTTGAAAGACACATTAATTTTTAAATTCTTGCAAAAATCATTTAATTTTCGGATTTTAATGAAACTTTTAGGACATATTCACAAATGAATGCAGCTTTTATGCAATAATTATACAAAATCTTGGTTTACATCTCTTACCCACTTCCAATTAATTTCTAGAAAGTAAATACTGATCACAAATCTTAGTGCATTGGTTAAATGCAGGAGTCCTTGGGGATTGTAAATCATGTAATTTTTTATCTATGGAGCCACTTTTTCGAAAATCTGCACCGAGTAGTAAAATAAAAAATAAAACTATACCATTTTTTAATTTAGATAAACTTTTAACTGATTTTGTAAATAACATGAATTAGGAATATCATATTCTGAAGAAAATAATTTTCGATAAATAATGAATTTTTATAAGAATTATTTTAAATTTTTCATTGCTATTACGGTAATTTATAAAGTTTCAAACACCTTTTACATTTCTTCCAGTCACTCGGTGTCTTTGGTTATTAATTTTTTAAGTAAAGACTATATTTACAAATCGATAATTGAAAATCTTAGTTCAAATAATTTAGCAATAAGATTTCCAGAATATTTTTTTTTTATGTTAAATTGGACAATTTTTAACTACGGAAACTTATAAGAGGCTTATCATTGAAAGGTCGCGTGTATCAAGGGTCGTTCCTCTTACAAAACGTTCACTTGAGTTTCATGAATTTATGTAAGTTCTGGTTCACCATACTTGAAAAATGACAAGCTGTCATCAATCAGTTTGCAGATTAGAAAGCTAAACTCTTCGTGATTAAGTAATACTTTTATTCTAAATTTCAAGCTATGAGCAAATAATACTTGTGTAAATCAGATTAATTTAACATTAAAATTGCTAATTTTAAAAAAATCTATATATTATTTTTGCAAGATTTTTAAAACTGAGAAATAATTTCTTTACAAATCTAGCAATCGCTCAAGAATGGCTGAAAAATTGAAAAATTTTTACAAATTTAAAAATTTTAGATTCTGATCAATATAATTTCTGTTTGTAACAAATCAGTATATTTTGCTTGCTGGAAATAGTAAATTTAATCATTTAGCTTTCAATTAAGCAAAAATTAAAGCTTCAAGAAAACTTTTTTATTTTTAAAAATTTACTTTAAAACTTAGTATCGAAAATGAGTGGCTACTATACACGAATAATATTTTTTTCTGGAGAGATTAAAATTTATACCAGAAATTCAGGGGTCGCACTATAATTGAAGTTGGTTTATAGAGTGGTATAGTAGATATGTATTCTCTATTATAATAAAGACCGTTGGGTATCTGTTTGTAGACATATATATAATATACACGCTAAAATGTCTGCCTCCTTCTACCGAGCGCCCATAGCTCAGAGGTAGAATCTTCGACTGATGCCAATTCGATCGGGTTTCAATCCTGGGTTAAAAAACAATCGGAGTCTAACCGTACTGATAAGCTGTGATACAGCGAAACAGATCTGTCTGCGAATGATAATATATATATATATATATATATATATATATATATATATATATATGTATATATATTTCTCCTGTCACACTGAGAGAGAGAGAGAGAGAGAGAGAGAGAGAGAGAGAGAGAGAGAGAGAGAATAGTGAGGCAGTGTCGGCTCAGTTCATTCTCTTTACTATCAGTTATGAAAGCCTTTACTGCGTATTTGCTCTTTAACAAAGCCTTATCATTTTATTATTTTTTTATAATAATTAATAATTACTTAGTGAAGAATATATATATATATATATATATATATATATATATATATATATAGAGAGAGAGAGAGAGAGAGAGAGAGATAAATCATCCTCTCAGGGGTTCGGATTATTTTGTTTTCTTTTTCGTATGTCTTAGTCTAAGATACTCAATAGTAGCTACAACAATATATATATATAGCTGTTATTTTCAACGGCATAACCGATATAAGTATTTTGCCGTCATTTTTTATGTCATGGGCCGCACACATATACACACAGATGCACACACAGACACACGCATATATGCATATATATATATGGTAGGTTTATAAATGTGCTAGGGGCATTCTGAGAAGAATTATTTGACGCGACACAGCGAACTAACATTTCCTCGCAGTAGACCCAATAATTAATTAATTATAATCAACACACTTCAAGCTGCAAAAGGGTCACTCTCTTTTTAAATCAAACCTGCTTGAATATATATATATATATATTGATTGATTGATTGATTGTTTAATTACTTAGTTTCTGGTCATAATAAGATTAGACCAGTGCTCAATTGTATTAAAGTTATTGCAAATTGCCTGAAGACACCACTCATGGTAGAAACCTAGGTCACGTCAGAACTCGTTTACAAATGGAATATATATATAATATATATATATATATATATATGTGTGTGTGTGTGTGTGTGTGTGTGTGTGTGTGTGTGTGTGTGTGTGTGTGTGTGTGTGTGTGTTATCTTTTAAGAACGATCAGGATCACTTAAGAACACTTTCATTAAACAAATATTCGACCAAGGAATCAGTAGTAACCCTCAATCTTGTGAAGAAGGCTAACACACTAAAGCCTGCCACACGCTTTCGAGATAAAAGCTATTCATATTAAAGCTTTTCTTGCGTTTGAAATACTGGGGACATCAGAGTGATTACACTCCGTGGAAGTTGCGCGGTGTGCCCTAGCAGCAAAATTCTGAACTGGTGAAACTAAAGACTGGATCTGTTTTGAATTTTTTTTATGGAAATCTCGATAGTCTTGTATAATCTGCGTTTATGTGGAAAATAAGTTCTGTCCTAAATCGATGCCTTTTCTTTTTTATGTGCCATGTCCCTTCAAGTCGTAGGCTATCATAAACTTCTACTTAACCCTCTCCCTTGTCGCTTCTAACATTTTCCTTTTGGTATATCTCCCAAACCTTGCTCTGCCATCCATTAGCTTAAACTCATCAAGTATGTCACGCGCTGTTTTCCTCCTATCTTTCTTTCCCGCTATCCGTCCTGTGAGTATTAGATTCTCGAAGCACTCCTTTTTCATTAAATTTTCCAGAATTCTTGGCTGGCTCTTCCTGATGCCAAGTCGGTGCTACTCAATTCCAAACTTGACTCTTTTTTTTTTTAACAGAGTTTGGGAAAAATTACACAAAAAAAACATATTAAGATCTACAAAAGACAAAAAGTTGTGGAGAGCCATGATCGCCTACATCCTGAAACGACATGGCTCATAAAAGAAGAAGAGGTCTCTTTTGCAAAGAAGTTCAATGGGAATACCGACAACAACCTGTTAAACATATGGACCGTTCATAAAACTCGCCTCATTTATCAAGGAGTTTTATTTACTCTCATTTACCATGTGGGGATAGTGGGTAAGAGAATACTGACACGCACTTAGCCAAGAATATTATTTTAAGAATATAATTTTCTTCAGTAAGTAGCGCTTCATAATCAACATGGGTGGTCGTTTCATATCCCCCAATCGCACAAAATGCAGGTAGTTTCCAAATCCGAACGAACACAAGGGTACCAATGTTGTCCATCATTTTAGGAGAGTTCAATTCTGGGGGTAAATCTGTTAAATCGTACTGCCTATTTTCGGTTCTAATAGAAATAAACAACTTTGTTACCCAAGCGTCTGACGGTAAAAGAAAAATAAATATATACATAGATGCAGACCGTTTTGTAAGAATGAAAATAAGATGGCGAAAAAAAGTCCTAATCATAAATTACATTCTTTTATTTAATTAAAACTACATTTCTTGAAACCGGATTTATTGTCACACTTATTACGATCAACGACTGATTGCGTTGTTTCACAAATCTTTTTGTGCACATATTAGTCAGTTAAGTGCCATACGTAATACACGCTTAGGTGATCATGTCTCGAAAGAGACATGAATGACTGGGCTGAAGATTATCCAACAGTAGGCTGCCATTATTTCCTGCAGTAGACTGGTTGCCAGTCAAGGCTATAGAATTCAATCTGTCTTGTTATTTAACCCATAACTGGAGGGAAGAGACGGATTAATATCCTTTCCTAAGAGCATTTGTGGGTAAGTAAATGCAGTATTGCGGAAGAGATAGAGCGTTGATACTTTTAGTGCAAAGAATTTGTTTCTTTAACTGAGCAGGTTCGTTGAAAATGACAGACAAGGTATTATAATTAAATTTGTTTTATAATTTTGTGTGTATTCTTATGTGTATTTTTTTAATATATTTTCACAACGCAAACTATATAAGAAGTGTCAAAATGTTCTTTTTTTTTTTCGAGCGCTTTCGGATATTTTTTAGCCATTATCAAGGGTGAATTTTATTTTACGTGTAATTCAATATGTGTAGAGTTTATATATGTAGAGTCATGTGTGTGTTATATTCTGAACACCATAAGCACATTGTTGCCGTATTTATAATTGGTATTATTAAGTGTAGAATTTTCCTTTTTTTATATTAATAATGCTTCCATTGTTTTTAATTATTTTTTTTGTTTGTTTTTGCATATAGATGCTTCTATTATGTGTGTAGTGTCAACAAGTATGTCACGGATAGGGCCTGGTAGAAAACTGTATAAAAAATTAATGATAATATTTTATCTGTTATTTTCAATGAAACTTGCATATATATATATTTTTTTTTATTACACCCAATAACAGAAAGATAAAACATATTAAGATCTACAAAAGAACAAAAAGTTGTAGAGAGCCATGATCGCCTACATCCTGAAATGACACGGCTCATAAAAGATGAAGAGGTCTCTTTTGCAAAGAAGTTCAGTGGGAATAGAAACAGAGAATAGAGCAGTGTGTTTGCTGTTTCCGTAAGAAACTGTTTTTTTTATGGGGCAGGGTTGTTAGTCCTGCGCCTAACCCACAAACCTGGGGGAAGGTGATTTTCTAAGCGTAGCTTAGACGTGACAAACGGCCGAAAGTAAGGGGTACCCAGTGAGGATCGAACTCACTACTCAGTTATAATGATTCTACCGAGGCGAGCTAACTAACCATTACACCACGCCGAGGTGCATATATATATATATATATATATATATATATATATATATATGAAAGAAAACTCAACACGTCTGTTATAAATTATAATTCATTTCAATGAGCTTAATTAGTTCATTTTTTCAGACCACACAATATTCCTTCAATTTGGTACAAAAAAAAATTGCTGGAATAAACATTTTCTTTAACTGAAGAGAAAGATAAACAATAAAAATAAAAAAATAAGAAGAAGGAAAAAAAGAGAGTCAGGACAGAGGCACTGGCGTCAGATCAACTGGGAGTATTCAGACCAGTCGTGAAGATGCTGACCGCTAAGTCATTAACCGTTTATTTCTAATTCTATGGATACGTGTGAATGTGTAACCCCATAAATTAACCCGCTCATGTACACTAACTTATATCCATATACACATATGTGCACATCCCCACATATACATACAAATGTGATTTTGTTTATGCTTATACATATTTACCGACCTACACTTTTTCATGTCTACATGCGGATCTTGCGTTCGTATACTCACACAAATGCATTTCATAATGACGGGATTTCCGCACGTATAAATAGTGTTATATATATATATATATATATATATATATATATGCTAGTAATTCTCACACATATTCCCAAAATACGCATATAATTTCATACTTACATACATCCTCACATTCATACGTATATATACTCAAAAATGTGTTCTTCATACATACATTCATCTATTTATATCCACACACAATTATTGTGTTCACACACCCGTAATCTTATGAGGAACGGATTTACGCATATATGTATACACATCCATAGATATGCATATAAATCTAAATATAATTATATTAGTATACAAGCATTTTTTATATACCACTATACATAAAGACGATGTACGCCTGAGTACACTTATCTATCTACTTTTAACTCCCAAACGAGGTGGTACATTTTCTTTTCATACGTCTTAACAAACATTACACACACACACACACACACACACACACACACACACACACACACACACACACATATATATACATATATATATATATATATATATATCATTCGGATTATTGATACTAACCTGCACACATATGGGTAGAATGATCAGTACATGAAGGTATAATCATTTCAAGAATGCACATTTGACTGCATCCAAGATTAACACAACCTACATATAGGCAGGTGTTCTCACATGATGGAATAACATATACATAATTAGATCCATTTTTATACATGAAATACCCTTGTACTTAGGTGCCTCCCTATACACACAATAATCCATACAAGAATATATATAAACATGCACAAAATTCTATAGAAGCATGCACAAAATTAGGTGCAACCACATATATGAGAAATATATCTATTCTTACATTTAGGTGCACCGTTATGCACGTGAAATATTTTATCGAAGTCATTATAGTGAAATAATTTACAATTACATAGTTCATGATAGGTTTTTTTTTTAAAACTTCGTACACGAATAATATAAAGTCACTGTGTACTTAGATTGGCATGCCAACACATTGAATGGTAGATCATTATCCTCACTTCTTCGGTTTATAAAATCCTCCAACGAATGATCCACAGAAATGTGTGAGAGCTGGCAAGTGTGTCGGAACGGGATGATTCTAAGATTTTATGTGTTAGTTTAAATTTATTTTTATGGCGGCATTTGAAAATTATTTCATTTCTCTGATTTAATAATTGGCTAGATTCTCTGAATTTGATAATTCTAATCTTTTCGTCTAAGCATAAATTGCATCTGCTTTGAAAGTTATTGGGGGTTTGAGATTTCCCTATAATCTTCCATTCAATCTGAGGGGAAAGATTTCTGTCTTTTAATTCCCAGAAATATTTAGAGAGAGCGGTTTGGTGTTTTAGGTGGGGCTTAGAAAATGATTGAGTGTGATTATATAGGCGTTGTTTCCATGGTCCGGCGGAAATTCCTATATATATTTTTTCTCGCTATTGTCTTCGCTAGGATAGATTGTTGCTTGGTATATTAACTCTTCGGATCTACATATACCTCTAACAGGGCATTTATTTTTTACTCTACACTTACAGAAGGTTGTACTATCTGTTTTTTATTGCTATAAAATTTTTTTAGTATATTATTATTATGGGAATTGATGATGCTATTAAGATTGCTAGTGCAGGAATAATTAATTTTTAATGTTTTTCTGTTGCAGATTTTCTTTAGTGGGTTGTTCTGCTTAAAGTGCTTATCAACTAATTTCAGAAAGTATTTCCCGATATAACTATTAGATAGTTTACAGAAAGGGATGTTAAACTATAGCACTCTTTTTCTATTTCTAGATTCTTTAGTTCCAGTACTTTGGGGGGGGGGGGGGTTCTAAGTAATGTAATTTCAGTTTGAAGACACTTTTTTTAAAGCGATGTTGTAATGTGTTTTATTTTCATTAAAGATTTTGCTATTTGACGATAGTTTGTTAATTCTAGTATTTACGATTGTAGGGATTTGTTTAATTATTTGTTGGGGATGGTTGGAGTAGACATTTATGTAGGTTGGGGTTTCATTATTATTTTTATAGGGTTTAAATATGCTGTTCGACAAATTTAAAGTAATATCTATGCAGTTGATTATTTTTAAATTGGAGGAAATCTCGATTTTAGGCCCTAAGTACCATGTGGGGATAGTGGGTAAGAGATTAAAGATCCTAGATTCAGTCAGTTAAGTGCCATACGTGATACACGCTTGGGCGATCATGTCTCGAAAGAGACATGACTGACTGGGCAGAAGATTATCCCGCAGTAGGTTGCCATTGCTTTCTGCGGTAGACTGGTTGCCGACCAAGACTATAGAACCCAATCTGTCCTGTTATTTAACCCATAACTGGAAGGAATAGACGGATTAATACCTTTCCCAAGGGTATTTGCGCGTAAGTGAATGCAAGGAATTCAGTTGGAATTCGAACTCGGCTCTCCGATTTCTCGTTCCGAGTCGATATCCACTGCGCCACAACGCACATCCTGATCCTAGATTAAAGGTCCTAATTACTTTCTTTTCTACCCGAGATAATAGTGGACCATTACTGTTAGGGATAATGATGAGTCCGTCATCTCTGTAGACCTATTTTTTGGAATTTACTATCCTACTAAGGGTGTTTAGGATATAGATTCGTATTAAATCTGCGATTTGGGCGGAAAAGCACCCATTGGGACATCAAAATTATCACCGTGGCTCAAGTAGAATTATTATTGGATAATACAGATGTCCTAGATGCCAATATAATTTTAGATTATTCATCGGTAATATCTACAAAGTTCTTTGCGAAATTTAAACTAACAATAGATTTTTTATATGGATGGGCAGAAATCCATAATGTCGAACTGAAAGATGGTTGCTTTATCTTTATTTTGGATGTCATTGGACCATTTAATTGTATCTGCAGAATCTTTCCACAGATTGATAACGGAAGATTTTTGTATGTGGTCTATTATGTTTTTAACTATGTTTTCAGATATTCATCTTAGTTCCGATTTGAGGGGTTAATTAATCTTGTTTGTAGTTTATTATCAAAGATATGTTTGTGGTCTTTAAAAAGCAAATAATCATCTTTCAGGTGGATCTTTCCCATTCTGTCTTCAATCTTAAGTTTACTTGCACATTCAGCCGCATCTACGTTGATTTTGGATGCAGTCTCATGGTCTCTGCCCACTTTATACGTACCAGTAATTTTTCTTGTGATGAGTTGTTGGTAACGAGCGAGATTGATTTTAAAGGTGTTCCTGGACTTATCCGTTCTAATCTCTAAATCCTGGGACTTCTTAATTTCTTTAATGTCTTGATTTATTCTGTGTAAGAATTTATTTGACAATTTTCTGAATTTGATTTGCTTAACTAAGTTTTTTTTTTTTTTTTTTTTTAATCATTTCACCCCGAGCAAGGCAGAAACGCCACTGATGTGCAGGGGGTTACATAAATGTAGAAAGATTAATTAGAAAAGAGTGAGGAGTACAAGCTAGTTAGAAAGGAACAATAGAAAGCTGAGAAAGCAGGTGCAATGACAGATACATGGGCGGAGAGAACGTGAAGATTATACAGGGGAGGGGAGAGAGCTAGAGTCCAGTGGTTAGTAGGTGAGTATTAACTTTGCTTTTAAATTTCTGGAGGTCGTAGCCGTCAGGAAAGCAAGAATACGGGACATATTTTTTCAAAATGTTCCAGTAGTTTGGTGTTGGGGGTTGTTAATGTATATATGTGAGTGTATGAACACAAGATCCGTATGTAGACATGAAAAAGTGTAGGTCGGTAAGTATGTATAAGTATAAACACAGTCACATTTGTATGTATATGTGGGGATGTACGCATATGTGTATATGGATATAATTGGAGTAGATAGACTGAACTTTATTGGAGTAGATAGACTGAACTATCGCCCGGTTCACACTCCACCCACGTCTATTGAACAGGTGTAGAGGCTCACCCCTTGTTCCCTGTTTATGATGTGGTTTCCGGCTTTCTCTTTTCCAATCTATTCACTCTTACGTAGACCCCTGCACACCAGTGGCCTTACCGCCTTGCTCGGGGTGACATGATTAAAAAAAAAGTTAGTGTACATGGGTAGGTTAATTTATGGGGTGACACATGCACACGTAGCCATAGAATTAGAAATAAACGGTTAATGACCTAGAGGTCAGCATCTTCACGACTGGTCTGAATACCCCCAGTTGATCCGACGCCAATGCCTCTGTCCTGACTCTCTTTTTTTTCTCTCTTTTTTCCTTCTTCTTATTTTTTTTTATTTTTTATTCTTTTTATCTCTCTCTTCAATTAAATAAAATGCTTATTCCGGCAAAATTTACTATACCAAATGGAAGGAATATTTTGCGGTCTGATGAAATGATCTTTAATTAAGCTTATTGAAATGAATTATAATTCATAACCAATTTAAATGACGTGTTGAGTTTTCCTTTATAAATATCATATTGTTCTGGATAACATCCATTGAGCTCTCTATATAAATATAACATTTAATATTTTATATTAAGATGATCTTGTTGGATTATCCTATCTATCTATCTATCTATCTATCTATCTATCTATCTATCTACATCTCATATATATATATATATATATATATATATATATATATATATAGGCAGCATAACTTCATTTAAGACTAAATAATGTTTCTATTGATGCAATAATATATTTGCAGTAGGCGGGAACGATATACAATACGGGTGAAAACATGGAACCTATTTAAATATAAGAGCGTACGATATAATTTAATTATAAAGCCGAAACAAAAATAACTTTCCTTGCTGTGTTAACTCATTACAAAAGTTTATTGAATACTTCCGGTTGAAATTTATAAAATATTTCTCGCAAAACAATTTTTCATGTCCGGTAGCTGTTATCGCTCCTCTCAGTATTGATATTGGTTTCCTTCCTAGCTTTTTATTTGAAGTGGCGTAGAACGTTAACATCTTGATTATGACAGACATTATTTTTTCTTTAACTAGCATGTGCTATCCATTTTAGCTTTTGCCGCTGTTGGTAGTTCTTACGTAATATGGTTTTTGTTATTTGGTACAATTAATGTGAAAAAAGGGTTACGTGACAATATAGGTAAATCTGCGTCATTAGGAATTAAATTGTCTTTCATTTACTCACCGTTAATCTGATCTTATCTAATCTTGCGTGATATTTTATGTGTTTGTAAAATCTTGTCTCTTATTTTATAAATATAAGTGTATCGAAACAGCAGATAATTTTCTAAACATATATTGTTAAATATAACAGATAATGAATGTCTATTATGTTTAATCATGTGCCGTTCTAAGCATCGTATTTTGGTTTTAATTTCAGGTGCAAAAAAAAAAAAGAAATAAAATTGTCCAACAATTAGATATTTTTTTTATTATGCTGGTTCAAAGCTTTCGGTTCACATGAACCATCTTCAGAGAGGTTCTAGGGACATTAACACAAAGACATTCACCATCAAAGATGATATTATCTTGTGTTGACTTAAGACATTGCTATGCTAACAGTCACTGAACAGCAGACACAGTTTGTAAATTTTAATGCGGTTCTATGAAGTCACACTGCGTGAGAGACAGAAATGTTAAAACTTTATGTCTAAATGCAATGTAATGTGTTGCAACCAGATTAAATTGTGGTTTTGTTATGTGTAGGTTGCTTTGATTTAATGTAGATGATCTCCAATATTTGTTATCGTCGCATAGCAATGTTTATGTCAAGACAAGATAATATTATCTTTGATGGTGGATATCTTTGTGTTAATGTCCCTGTAACCTCTCTGGAGATGGCTCATGTGAGCCAAAAATTTGGAACCACCATAAAAAAAAATATCTAAATGTTGGTCAATTCTTGTCTTTATTTTCACCTGAAATTAAAACCAAAATTCGATGTTTAGAACGGTTCTTGTTTAAACATAATTGACATTCATTGTCTGTTATATTTAGCAATATGTTTAGAATATATATATATATATATACGGTTAAATAAAATAAAGACAAGAGGAAAACTGTATTTTAAATCGCCTACGCGTTTCGTCCTGTGATGGACTTTATCAAGGCAAAAAGACGAAATGAACTTTATTCTAAATTACGTATTTATAAACAAACAGTGTTGGCAACCACAAAGACGCTCACAAATCATTTCAAAAGATTAACAGAAGTTTTTAGTTTTCATGTGTAGTGCAAAGTCACGAGATATTAAAATGAAGGGAATTCAACCTTTTCTTTGAAACTTTTTATTATGTATGTTAGTCTGTTTTAGAATTCCTTCATATGTAGTGAAGGCACATGAAGGAATTCTTAAAAAATTCTAAAAACAGACTAACATACATAACAAAAAGTTTCAAAGAAAACGGTTAAATTTCCTTCATTTTAATATCTAGTGACTTTGCACTACACATGAAGGAATTCTAAAAACTAAAATATTCTGTTAATCTTCTGAAATGATTTGTGAGCGTCTTTGTGGTTGTCAACATTGTTTGTTTATAGATATGTAATTTATAATAAATCTCATTTCGTTTTTTTGCCTTGATAAAGTCCATCACAGGACGAAACGCGTAGGCGATTTAAAATACAGTTTTCCTCTTGTTTTTATTTTATTTAACAATCCTGTCCTTAATCTCAGATCATAACTGAGTATATTTTTACATATATATATATATATATATATATATATATATATGTGTGTGTATGGGGGGGGTCTGCTAGTATACTTCGAGCTTTTTATTTTAACAGATAATTAGAGAGGTTCGTTATCTATTTTTAGTGTTACTATCAAATGAACGAAACTTTTCAGTTTAGAAAATTGCATTGCTCAGTTGCGAGTCACATTTTACTGATTGCTAACTTTTTATCTGCAAATGAATGCCTCAAAAATGGAGGATTAAAGTGGTTCCCCCTTACACAATATTATGCACAACAAATTCCAGAAAAGAGTAAGCGTGGGAATTCTGAAAATAAAATAAAATAAAATAAAAATAAAAACTGCAAAGGTTCAGAAGTAGATGCCAATCTAGTAGCACACTTAAATGCACTTGGACGGGTATCAGGATAAAAAAAAAAAATGCCCATCAAATTATTTGCCATGAAAATATTTTTGTAGAAAAGAATGGAAAGAATCCACGTCACATCGGTGAGAAAGAATGAACTAAAGAATAAAGATTTATCTGGAAATTCAAATCGTAAAACCGGGAATTTATGACGGTTTTTTTTTTTTTGTTATCAGAAATAAATAAGTTATGAATAGCTGCGAAAAGACATGGAAGCAGAACTGGCAGTAATAAAGTCCGTTTTACTATCATGAATATTCCAAAATCTCGATACGACAGCAACAATCATTTAATGAATATTTCCAGTGAGTTTAGCTGCTGTTGTCCACATACAAATAAGTTCAAAGGATGCACAATTTCGTCTGATGTGCAATTAATGAAAGGATGTAGTTGAGTAGTTAAATAAAGAGCATGGATTTTATTAAACAGAACTGGATTTTAAATTGTCGAATGTAGGCTGATCTTATTAGTGATTTCTCCAATATATTTTTCCTTCTTTCCTTTCTCAAGAAAGCAGCATAATGGAGCAACTGCTATTTTACAAATTCTATTAAATGTTTAATAGATTTGACAAAAAAAAAAAAAAAAAAAAAAAAAAAATAGATCATTGCAAAAGATCTCGCCCGATTAGAAAACTAAAAGAACTAAATTTTTACCTTGGTCTCCCCAGTGGGACGGGATCTAACACAAGGTTGGTTTTGACGTGGCGAAACCGAGCGCGTACACCCGGGCAAAGGACAAAAATTGCCCAGCGGTTGCGATCGATCCCCACTCTTTTGTGAGATGGGCGTTGCAACCTCAAGCAGCTGTTCTCCGAGACCGGGCACCCCACAGTATATATTTACTCAGCTGTGTCTCTGTCCTCGGACAGAACTACAACTGAGTCATGATAAATCCTTACCCGACATGCCAGGCAAATGCATTTACCTGCTTCCACCCCTCACTAGGGCGAATTGTGACACAAGTTCAGTTTTTAAGGTGGGCACCAGTGCGAGTACACAAGGGCAAGGGATAAAAATTGCCCGGTTCCACTGATCCACCCCTCTT
Organism: Ascarosepion bandense; assembly: GCA_037127315.1. NCBI lineage: Eukaryota > Metazoa > Mollusca > Cephalopoda > Sepiida > Sepiidae > Ascarosepion > Ascarosepion bandense. The sequence continues at coordinate 4,905,876 of JBBBDQ010000514.1, read as the reverse complement.
GTTGCCCAGGGATCAAATTCCCACGACCGCCTAGTCTGTATCATGTAAGTATAGGCTAGGTAAAGCAAACTATTAGATTAATTCAGCATTTGAACGTAAAAAACTTTCAACTGGAAGTGTGACTTCTTTTTTTCTTTATAGATCCCGGTCGATTCATAGTTTGAACATTCTTTACACTACAGAAAAAATACCTACCTCAAAAAAAAAAAAAAATCTAAGTTAAAATACATAGTTTACATATTTTTAAACAAGTGACTACCAACATTCGACAGGTATTTTGATGCTATTTTCATCGAAACGTGGTGTTTTCTCTTGGAAAAATGTTGTTGGGTATTTTTCGGCGGACCGAACAGTGTCAAAACATTTTCCCACTTAAATTGTTCTACAAAGACTGGAACACATGAAAATCCGAAGTAGCCTAGAAAAATACGGCCGGTGCTGGAGAATTTCTCGTTTGAAATCTGGTCCTGGGTATGACAATAAACAGCATCCAGCAACAAGGCCTCTGATTGGGAGATTGTAAGGAGCATGAAACCACCTCTTAAGTACTGTTGTTCATAGGTCCACCCTGACCCGGAGTGGTAGCACCTGTTAGGGCTCCAACTATGGGCAAATAGTTTATCTCCAAACTGGAGTCAAAACACTATGAAAGTATAGAAATGTTTACATAAAAATACTTTTATAGAAAAATATACATTTTTGAAGGAAAAATATCACCAACAATACATTTTTTAAGGAAAGAATTATTACCAGAAATACATTTTTGAATACAAAATTGGAAAACATCTTTAGTTTTCTAAAATAAAAATAATAATAATAAAAATTCTTTTTCATCAAAATCTGATTAAATCGACCTTTTCACTTCTTCTTCTTCTATGTGCCCTGTCCCTTCAGGACGTAGGCGATCATGGATCTCCACGTCTCCCTATCCCTTGTGGCTCTTAGTATGTTTGCTCCTGTTGCTCCTGGCAACCCCCGTTCCGTCATCCACCTGATCAGACCCTGCAAATATGTTATCCGCTGCCTTCCTCTGTCTCTCCTTCCTTCTATCTGTCCAGTCAGTATCAGGTTCTCCAGGCTCTCCTTCCTCATTGCATGTCCCAGGAATTTCAGTTGTTTCTTCCTGATGCTCAGCATCAATTTCCTTTTTGTTGCCATTCTTTCTAACACTTCGTCGTTGCTTGTATGCTCAGTCCACGATATCCGTAGCATCCTTCTGTAGAACCACATTTCGGCCGCTTCCAGTTTTGTCCTCATTTTCGATGATATTGTCCAGCATTCACAGCCGTATTGAAGAACTGACATCACGTAGCAGTCTAGCACTCTTTTCTTTGTTTCTATTGAGATCTTCCTGTGTGTTAGTATTTTGCTCATCTTCTGGAACGCGTCCTTTGCCATGCCAATTCGCCTTCGGATCTCCGTGTCGCACTTTCCATCTCCTGTTAGAACACTTCCTAGGTACTTAAATTCTTGGACTTGTTTGATTCTGTTATCCCCCACCTGTATTTGGCATTTTGGGTTGTATCTTTTGCTGATGACCATGCACTCAGTTTTCTTAAAGTTTATTTGTAGTCCCTTCTTGTCACTCTCCACTGCTACTTTCTGTATGAGATCTTGCAGTTTCCTTTCCGTGTCCGCAATCAGTACTGTATCGTCCGCGTATCTTATGTTGTTCAGGTTGTGGCCTCCAATAACAAATCCTGGTGTGTCATCTAGGGTCCTCAAAATATTCTCGCTGTATAGGTTGAACAAATCCGATGAAAAGACACATCCTTGTCTTACGCCTTTTTCTATTTTTGTGTATCTACTGAGGTCGTTACCTGTCCGTATGCAGGCCGTTTGCTGCCAGTAGAGATTCTTGATTATTCTTATGTCTTTGCCGAAAATGTCGAGGTTGCCTAGCATTTCCATCAATTCTTTGTGTCGTATTTTGTCGAATGCTTTCGCGTAATCAATGAAGCATAGGTACAAGTCTTTCTTCATTTGTAATGCCCTTTCAGAGAGCATCCTAATCATGAATATAGCGTCCCTTGTTCCAGTGTCCTTGACGAATCCGAACTGTTCCTGCCCTATCTCTGGCCTGATTCTGCTTCTCGCTCTATTCATCAGGATTCTGACAATCAGTTTTGTAATGTGACTCATTAAGCTGATAGTTCTGTGTAGTTCGCACTCGTTTGCACCAGGTTTCTTCGGCAGCGCTATAAATATCGACTTGCATAGGTCGTCTGGTATTATTCCGCTGCTATAAATTTCGTTTATTATGTCGGTAATCCTTTCTATGCCATATTCTTTTAAGGCTGTCAGCAGCTCTATCACTATGCCATCTGGGCCAGGTGCTTTGTTTCTGTTCATTTTGGCCATTACAGCTTCCACTTCGGATTTTAGTATTTCCGGTCCATCCATCTCCTTGTGTATTCTCGGTTGTTCTCTCTTGTCGCAAAAGAGATCCTTTATGTATTCTTCCCATCGCTGGAGTATTTCCTCTTTCTCTAATATGATTGTCCCTTCCTTGGATTTTATGCATCCTGTTGAGGAACAGGTTTTTTTTTGTCCTGTCAGTTCTCTTATCTCTTTATGCATCTCTGCTTTGTTGTTCCTGCTCAGTCTCTCTACTTCTGCACATTTGTTGTTGAGCCATTCCTCTTTGGCTTGTCTGCATTTGTTCCTTATCTCCCTGTGAAGTTTTTTGTACTCTGCTCCGTGTCTTGGCGTTATTTTTTGTCTCCTTTGCATCATGTGGAGGATCTCTTCGGTCATCCACTCATTTTTTCTTCTGCGTCTGATTTCCTTTGGGGCTATGTTGTTCGCTGAGGTCACCATTGCTTCTTTTAATGAATCCCATTTTGAGTATCCTTTTCCAATTTGTTCTTCATATTTCTTTCTCACGCTGTTATTATATTCTTTCTGCAGGGTGAGATCGTCCTCTAGTGTGTCGTATTGCAGTCTTGGTGATATGCTTGGCTTCTTCAGTCTTCGGAGTTTCACTTTTAGTTTGCAGATGACTGGGACGTGGTCACTTCCGCAGTCAGCACCTGGGTATGTTTTGCATTGGACTACTGCGTTCCTGAATCTCTTGTTTATAGTTATATAATCTATTTGGTTCTTCGTGTCCCCTCCTGGGCTTCTCCATGTCCGTGGGTGTTCTTGGAACCAGGTGTTAGTAATGACCTGGTGATTGGCTGAGCACCATTGGATCCATTTTTCTCCTCTTTCGTTGCGCTCTCCTAGTCCGAAGTTGCCGTTCGTGTCTCCTTCTCTATCTTTACCTACCTTTGCATTTAAGTCCCCCATTATTATCCTAACTTCTTGGCTTTTGCACTGAGCCTTAGCACTGTCCAGTATTGAATAGAATGATTCTATTTCGTCCTCCGAGCTTTGAGTTGTTGGCGCATAGACTACTATAATAGCTATATTGAGGGGCCTTCCCCGCAGTTTAACCAAGAGGACTCTCTCTGACAGTTGCCAGTATCCAAGTACACATCTCTTCATTTTTTTGCTTAGTATTAAAGCGACCCTTTTTTCGTGTTTTTTACCTCCTGCATAGATTATCCTGTGGGTGTCGCTACTGAAATCTCCGTTATTAGGCCATCTTGTTTCACATATTCCTAGGATGCTGATATTCAGTCTGTTCATCTCCTGTTTGACATTCTCTAGTTGTCCACAGTTCAGTGTCCTGACGTTCCATGTTCCTATAGTGAGTTTGTCTTTGATTCGCACAGTTGCAGGATAACGGTCCAGAGACACCTGTTGCTCATGTCGTTCTTTCCCGGGCGAGGAACAAATTTTGGAGTAAAATGTCCCCTTTACGCCGTTGGTGCTAACAGTCGCCGGATGACGGTCAGGTGGCACCTGTTGCCCATGCCGGTCCTTACCGAGCGAGGAGTTGCTTCCTTGGGAAGTAACCCCCTTCACGCTGTTGGCTTTCATATATTTATTGTGACTATCCATGATTGAGCGGGGGTAGATAGTGGAGTGGTATCCCGTTGCCTTCTCCACGATGGTTTATTGAGACATCACCTCTAGTTACCTGGCCGTTGACTCTTTGAGAGTTCTTCCGCCCTTTGTAGGTTTATATTTTTTTGCTAACGTCCCCAATTAAGTATACATATAGTTGATGTAAAAAAAAAAAAAAAAAAAAAAAATACTTCACTATAACCAAATATTAAAAAAAGTACAGTGTAACACTGAGTTGTTGGGACCGAATAAAAGTTATCTTATATCCGGGTTTCTCTTATATCTGGGTTTTATCTATTTTATATACATTACCACAGGCTCTAATTTGGGACCAGAGAAAATCTCTTTTATATCCGGGTCTCTTATATCCGGGTTATATTATCTTAAAACCCTACCTTTTTGGCATTAAATTACTCACAGAGGTTTATATGCCGTTAAACAAAACTCAAATTCAAACTCATTTAAAATCTTTAAGCTTCTGCAATTTTTTTTTTGCAACATGGTATCTTGCGTTGACGTGGAGGCAAATGACAATTTTTAGATTTTCAAAATTCGGCAGTTTTTTTTGTTTTTTTTTAACCCACTTCTCTTTAAACTGCGAAATGTAGTTGCGATGTCGATTTAAAACTAAGCAATTTCTTAAGTTGAAATTTTGGTTTATGTTCTAGAATGTTAAGCAGAGCGTTTTCATCTACGTCGAAAAGGCAACCGAAACAGGATCGAACGTTTAGGCAAAAAATCAGTCAGTCAGTTAAGTGCCATGCGTGATACACGCTTGGGCAATCATGTCTCGAAAGAGACATGACTGACTAGGCAAAAGATTATCCCGCAGTAGGTTGCCATTGCTTTCTGCGGTAGACTGGTTGCCGACCAAGGCTATATGAACCCAATCTGTCCCGTTATTTAACCCATAACTGGAATGAAGAGACGGATTAAAACCTGATGATATTATCGTGTGTTGACATGGACACCTCAGCGTGTGTAATGGCTAACAAGCTTGTCTTGCTAGAACCCATTACAACTTAGTGAGTTCCGTCCTCTTTGGGTACCCCATACTTCCGGCCTTGTGCCACATCTAAACGGCGCTTAAAAATACATTTTCTTGTGTTGACATAAAACATTATTATGCGACAATAACAGTCACCGAATAGCAGACGCAGTTCGTAAATTTGTAATGCAGTTCTATGACGTCACGCCGCGTGAGATAGCAAAATGTTAGCAGAACCATATGTCTAATTTCAATCTAATGTGTTGTGACTAAATTAAAATGTCATTTTATTGGGTGTGGGTTGCTTTGATTTAATGTAAATGGCCTCCAATATCTGAAAGTTCTTTTTACTGTGTGTATTTGTGAGTATTATTAGTGTTAACGACAAAATCTGTCTAATATTACAAACATGGCTATGTTTTTCTAAGAAATGTTGTTTAATTGAACTATGATCAGAAAGGTGGCAGGTGAGTCTACGGGAGAGCGTGGTTGTCCTATATATATGCATATGTATATATAAAGGAAAATTATATACAAATTATCATAGTAAATATCTATGAGTAAAAAATTTTAAAAAAGATTTTTTTTTTTTTGTTCTTTTCATCGAAAATTTAGGGGTTCTACCCAAAGAAATTAAAAGTAAAAGTTCTGAATGTCTAAAACTAGGTTTAAAATCACTGCTCAAGATGGACTACCTTTCTGGGTTGTCGTTTTATATCTACCCAAGTCAGCTGGTTATGAGGCACCAGATGTCCGCCTTCGACCATTCTTTGGTTTGGAGCTAGATTTAGTTATATAAATCTGTTATATGTTTTCATTATATATGCCATCTGTTATATATTTTCATTTTTAAATGTTGTTCCAAGATCGGCTTTTTTTCATCAGTCGTTAGAGTTACTAACTGAATAAATAACATTTTTGTCGGACTGAATCCATGTCTAGATACGTTTGTCTATAATTGAAAGTATTGATATTCAGTTAATGTTACAGCTATTCCTAAAACAACAAGAAAATGCAATAATAAATAAATAAAAATAAAGGCAGCTTAAAAGCTGAAGTAAGAATTTATTGCATAATCTGTAATGTTTGCCACAAAGTATACAGAAAGAATATATAGAAAGGATTTCAAAGAATTTAAATATAATTCAGATGAACACGGAAACGTGTAGTCGCCATCTGCAATAATAATGTGATTTCGATTGTTTTTCTATCTCTTTTTTTCCACCTTCCAAACGCCAATTAAAGCAATTCATGGTGGCGAAAATAGGAAGTGCACTCATTGCTGTGCGTTGTGGTCCAGTGGATATTGGCTCGGAACGAGAAACCGAGGAGCCGAGTTCGAATTCCAGTTGAATCCATTGTATTCACTTACGTGCAAATACCCTTGGGAAAGATATTAATCCGTCTCTTCCTTCCAGTTATGGGTTAAATAGCAGAACAGATTGGGTTCTATAGCCTTGGTCGGCAAACAGTCTACCGCAGAAAGCAATGGCAACCTACTGCGGGATAATCTTCTGCCCAGTCAGTCATGTCTCTTTCGAGACATGATCGCCCAAGCGTGTATCACGTATGGCACTTTAACTGACTGACTGATTGCTAAACCACCAACCATAAATTTGCGTTCACTTTCTTCAAACATTTTACGTCACTTGACAGATCTTTTGTCATCTCCATATGAGATATTTAAAAAAACCAACGATAAAAGAAAGCGTTGAAAAAGTAAGTGAAATCGTCTAGACTGTGTCTAGACAGGTCGGAGCAAACAATTTTAAAATTAGAAATAATTACCCTTAAAGTCCGGGCGCAGTCATATTTTGATATGGTTTGGATGTGGTACTCTCAGAGATTTTCTACCTAAGTTAGTTACTTCTCTTTTAATAAGTGTAGAATTCTTTAGATTAAACTTGAATTTATTTTAATGCATTTAAAGATAGAAAGAGGCGTAAGACAAGGATGTGTCTTTTCACTGGATCAGTTCAATTTGTACAGCGAGACTATTTGGGGGACCCTAGATGGTATGCCAGGATTTGTAATCGGGAGCCACAATTTGAATAACATAAGGTACGCAGATGATACAGTGTTGATTGCAGACACGGAAAGGAAACTACAATACCTCCTGCAGACGATAGCTGAAGAGAGTGACAAAAAAGGACTACAAACAAAACTGCAAGAAAACCGAATGCATGATCATCAGCAAAAAGAGCAAGCCAAAATGCCAAATACAGGTTGAGGATATTAAAATCAAGCAGGTACAAAAATTTAAATACCTGGGAAGTGTTCTAACCGAAGACGGAAAGTGCGACACAGCGACCTTAAGGCAGATTAGCATGGCGAGGGACGCGTTCAAGAAGCTGAGTAAAGTATTAAGAAACAAGAAACTATCACTAGAAACAAAGAAGAGAGTACTGGATTTCTATGTGATATCAGTTCTTCAATATGGCAGTGAATGCTGGACAATATCATCAAAGATGAAGGTAAAACTTGAAGTTACAGAAATGTGGTTCTACAGAAGGATGCTGCGAATATCATGGACCGAGCATGTGAGCAATGACGAGGTTTTGGAGAGAATGGAATCGAAAAGGAAATTAATACTGAGCATCAGGAAGAGACAACCGAAGTTCCTGGGACATGTAATGAGGAAGGAGGTCTGGGAGAACCTGATAGTAACAGGCCAGAATGAGGTAAAAAGAGACAGGGGAAAGCAGCGGATAATATATTTGATGGGTCTGAGCTGGTGGATGACAGAACGAGGGTTGCGAGATGTTACAGGAGAAAGCGTGCTAAAAGCCACCAGGGATAGGGAGACGTGGAAAACCGTGATCGCTTCCAAGGTATATTGAAGAAGAAATTGTTGCGTTTAAAATCACTTTTATGTTCATAGTTTTAAAAAAAAATCTGCAAGTTTCTCCAGTGTATAGTGAGAAGCAGTTATGGCGGTTTAATTCATATATGCAAAACAAAATAATAATAAGGCAAAACATAAAGAATTTACAATTGCTCCAAAGAATACACAGGAGAAACCTCAAAGATTTTAAATAAAAGATTATATAAACCCAAAATGGATATTTTACAAAACAATACAGTAAATGTTCTCGCTCATGACCATAATTTTGATTTAAAAATGTTACTTTATTTAAAAGTAAAAAATAAGCCAAAAATGTCTCGGAAGTTTACTGATTACAGAATCATGCTCGGTAATTTTGCGTCGAGTTTTTTTTTATTTTTTTATTTTTTATTTTTTATTATGGTGCAGTGGATATCGGCTCGGAACGAGAAACCGGGGAGCCGAGTTCGAATTCCAGTTGAATCCATTGTATTCACTTACGCGCAAATACCCTTGGGAAAGGTATTAATCCGCCTCTTCCTTCCAGTTATGGGTTAAATAGCAGAACAGATTGGGTTCTATAGCCTTGGTCGGCAACCAGTCTACCGCAGGAAGCAATGGCAACCTACTGAGGGATAATCTTCTGCCCAGTCAGTCATGTCTCTTTCGAGACATGATCGCCCAAGCGTGTATCGCGTATGGCACTTTAACTGACTGACTGATTGCTAAACCACCAACAATAAATTTGCGTTCACTTTCTTCAAACATTTTTCGTCTCTTGACAGATCTTTTGTCATCGCCATATGAGATATTTAAAAAAACCAACGATAAAAGGTATTAATCCGTCTCTTCCTTCCAGTTATGGTTTAAATAATAGGACAGATTGGGTTCTATAGCCTTGGTCGGCAACCAGTCTACGGCAGAAAGCAATGGCAACCTACTGCGTGATAATCTTCTGCCCAGTCAGTCACGTCTCTTTCGAGACGTGATCGCCCAAGCGTGTATCACGTATGGCACTTAACTGACTGATGGCATTCCGAATTCAAGAAGATACGATGCGTCCTTTTGAAGCTACGAGAAAATAACGGATTCTAAGTCTAAACTGAAAAGAAAACACGTAAATATTGCTTTATGCATGTAAGTGTATCATAATTGTAGAGTCTGTTTGTGATTCAGATGATTATGTGCATTCATAAGTGTGTGTGCAGTCGTAGTAGATTTAGGTACCTCCGCTCATTTTCGATATCTAAGTTTTAAATTGAATTTTTAAAATTAAAAAGAAATTCTTGAAACATTTCTTTTAGTTTTAATTGAAAGCTAAATGATTAAATTTACTATATCCACTAAACAAAATACCCTAGTGTATTTGAAAGAGAAATTATATTGATTGGAATCTAAAATTTTGAGGTTAAAAAAATTCAATTTTTGGCCATTTTTTGGACACATTTGTAAACTAAAGATAATTTTCGGTTTTAGTGCAAAAATATACATCTATGAGACGTTATTTTTGAAAAATTAGCAAATTTAAAGTTAAATTAATCTGATTTACACAAATATTACCTATTTATAGCATGACATTTAGAATAAAACTATTCCTTAAACACAGAGGGTTAATCTTTCACCGTATGATTTGACAAGCGTTGGCAGCCAGACAGCGGCGAGATAAGTTAAGTGTATGGCGACCAGAATTTACAAAATTGTCCAAGTTTTTTACCTGTAAGTGAAAGAAACCGTGAAACATGACTTTTTAATGTATATACAGAAAATACCATCCAAAAAATTCAAATATATAAAAAAATATTAAAAATTATTTTTTAAATGCGAAGGCTAGACGATTTGTATTAAACTTTTCAATTTTCGATTAGTAAATATAGTCTTTACTTACTACCTTAATATGTCACGTTAACAAATCGTTGAAATATTTTTTTAAAAATTTTGAAACATTATAAATTATTATAATTAAAAAATTAAAACAGTTCTTTTAAAATTTCAATTAATCGATTTTTTTTTGCTTCAGATTATAATGTTCTTAATATATTAATTATTAAGCAAATGAAAAGCTTATCAAATTAAATAATGTCATAGTTTTCTTTCATATTTTATTTTACTATTGGGTGCAGATCTTGGAAATAAAGGGTAATAATTGAAAAAAATAATAGATGATTTACATTTCCCAATGAATCCTGCATTTAACTAATAAAACCAATTTTTCCCCCAAACTTTAATTTCTTAATATTTCATGAATTTACGTGGAGGGGGGGTAGCAGATGGAAAAATATATATGTATATCTTTTTGCCAAATTGTTTTTTTCTTTTCAAAATAATAATTTGAAAAATAATTTCATTCATTTGTGAATAAGTCCTGAAAGTTTCATTAAAATCTGACAATTATTTGATTTTTGCAAGAATTTCCAAATTAATATGTTTTTCACGGAAAAAACCGAGTTACGTAATATTACATTATCCATTGTAAACTTTCGTAATTATTTGGATAACCGCTAACGAAAATCAAAACAGGATTTTTACTAAAATTTTGAACGTGTTAGAAAAGATTAAAAAAACATTTTCATGGAAAACACTTTGTTTCTATTAAGTTTGGGACCTTTTTTCTTCATACCAGGCTGATTTTATAGCAAATTAGTAGGTACCTAGACATTATTTATGGTTGGAGGTTGTCTGCATGTTGTTTTGGGAACGTTTTTAGGTAAACACCGGTTAATGCAGATAAACATACGTTAGATTCAATACAGGGTGGCGATATAATATAATGATTTTACAGTGTGTTTATAATTGGTAAAATATTTATCCGGACTCCCCAGAAGTACTTTCAACGTAAGGAATTAGCCTTTTTTTTTTTAATTAGGATAGCATAAAAAAGAACAAAAGCAAAATAACACAAATCTAAAACAACATGCAGACATTTGACTCTATAGCCGGTGATGACTGCCACAAAGGATAAATAGGAGAAACGTTTGGTTTCAATTGACTGAAAACATCTCCTTCCTAAATTTATAGACAATAAAATTGGCCACTTATCTTTCTCATCTACCATATTTATATTCTTTTTTTGAAGTCAGAATCGATCGCTTGTCCATATCACTTTGTGTATTTTAACACCAGTCTTGCATATATATATATATATATATATTCAATAAATAAGGTGAATTTTTTGGGATAAGAAATTCTAATACAGATAGAAGCTGAATTTTTTCCTTTACTTCTTTTTCAAAGTGATTTAACTTTTTTTGCAGATTGAAAAAAAAACAAAAAAACTTTAAGAGTTTTGGAGGTTAACAAAGATGGCCAAACAAGAAGCATGCTCCAGGTTTGAACAGTGGTGAGTTATTAAGTTTTTGGTTGCTGAAGGGTGCAAATAAGTTGAAATTCATAGGAAAATGTCAACTGTGTATGGTGCCACATGTTTCAGTCAAAAAATGTCTACAAGTGGGCTAAAATATTTAAAGAAGGGCGGAGCAGTGTTGAGGATGAAGACAAGCCTGGGAGGCCTACAGAAGTGAGGTCTCCTGAGATGATCGAATCAGTCAATGACCTCACTTAGTCTGACAGAAGGGTAACAGCGGATTACATTGCAAGGACTTTGAGCCTATCTGTTGGGACAGCCCAAATTGTCCATGATGACCTTGCCTATTCGAAGGTCAGCTGGAAGGCCTCACACAGCAGCCCAAACGGTGCAGATCATCAATGAGCTGGGCTGGGAGCTTCTCCCTTATCCCCCTTACAGCGCAGACCTTGCCCCGTTCAGACTTTCACCTTGAAGGTGTTCACGAGAAGCACAAAGTTTGAAAGTGACCATGAAGTCAAAAGTGCTGTGAACGATTGGCCGAGACATCAGTCCAAAGATTTTTACGCTGAGGGAATACGGAAGCTTGTGCACAGATGGGAAAAGTGTGTGCCACTGCTGGGAGACTACGTTGAAAAAAAAAAAAAAGAAAGTAAGCTTCTATCTGTATTGGAAGTCGTTATACCGAAAAATTCACCTTATTTATGGAATGACCCTCGTATATATATATATATATATATATATACTCTGGAAACAAAAATTAGATATTTTACAAATCCATTGTTAATACGGTATTTCGCGGTCCCAGCCGCTTTTCAAAACCAAATTCATACAACAGTGGATGTCTTAAATTTGTCCAGACGAAGTCACTTGGGATAGAAAAAGGGAAAGAAAAGAATACATATTAGAAAGAGAAAAGAGAGAGAAGAAAAGATAGAATAGCAGAATAAGGGGAGGGGGTTAACTTAAGTTATTTGATTCCAGCTTTGGGCAACATCTTTGACCTAGATATACAAAAATCTTTGTTGAACTTTGACCCGAGCTGCTCGTTGACCATTTTAGATGTATGATATTGAAGTTTGGAATTTAAAGCTTGGGGCATGAATTTACGCTCGATAAAGTATTGTTAGTTTGTTTTTTTTTTATTTAACTTTACTCGTAATGGTAATGGTGTGGTGCAGTGGATATCGGCTCGGAACGAGAAACCGGGGAGCCGAGTTCGAATTCCAGTTGTATCCATTGTATTCACTTACGCGCAAATACCTTTGGGAAAGCTATTAATCCGTCTATTCCTTCCAGTTATGGGTTAAATAACAGGACAGATTGGGTTCTGTAGCCTTGGTCGGCAACCGGTCTCGCTGTACAAGTTAAATAGATCCGGTGAAAAGACACATCCTTGTCTTACACCTCTTTCTATCTTTGTATATCTGCTGAATTCGTTACCTCTCCTTCTGCAGACAGTTTGCTGCCAGCAGAGGTTCTTGATTACTCTTATGTATTTCCAAAATATGTCGCGGCTGCTGAGTATCTCTATCAATTCTTTGTTTTTTTTGTTTTTTTTTAATCATATCACCCCGAGCAAGGCGGTAACGCCACTGATGTGCAGGGGGCTACGTAAGGGTAAAAAGAATGGAAAAGAGAAAGCCGGAAACCACATCCTAAACAGGAAACAAGGGATGAGCCTTTTCACCTGTACAATATTGTTACGTATTTTGTCGAAAGCCTTCGCATAATCGATAAAACATAGGTAAACGTCATTCTTTATTCGTATTGCCCTTTCGGATAGCATCCTAATAATAAATATGGCATTCTTTGTTCCAGTAATTGTTCTACAAACCCGTAAATAAGTGATAATCAGAAGGAGAAAGGTAATAAAATATAGAGGATGAAACAGTTTCTCCAAAGATAATTTTAAACTATGAAGATTTTGTCAACTGATTGCCTTATTATTGCCTAACCGTTCATAATACACCCTTGTGCAAATTAATTGAAACAGGACGAATGTATAAAACGTGTACTAACTTCTAAACTTTCTATCGTAAATTTACCTACAGTTATAGAAAATCTTTGGTAAAAATTTCGTACAAAAAATATTTCAAACAAATGTTTGGTGGGTAACAACTATTAAGGGTACACAACAAATAATGCAGGACACACGAATTGATTTTAAATGCTACGATGAAATTTATTCATAATAACCCACAGAAATTTTTTTTTTTATATACATATATTTGTTTCACCCCAATCAAGGCAACACTGCAACTGGTGTACAGGGGGTTACAGAGAGGGGAGAGAGAAGAGAGAAAAGATAAAAATCGGTATGGGGATGATGAAGAAAGCACAAGATAAGTTCTTTACGTGCCAAAAATCTGACAGCGAAAACGGACATGCTTTTTTACAGAGAAAATTATTTATTTTATACAATATTTAAGTTCAAAAGCTTTTACAAGGTGAGTAAACTGTTTTTAAAGTAAAGCATCAGGGCCTCCGAAGCGAAATCTACATTTAGTAAAGAAAAAAGAGAAACACATCTTTAAATACTTTTCAGCAAATAATTCGGTACATCATTTTATAAGGGATACCTGTTGTTTCGTTTTCTTTTTTTTTTCTTTTTTTTTTTTAATCTAATCACCCCGAGCAAGGCGGTAACGCCACTGATGTGCAGGGGGCTACGTAATAGTGAAAAGATTGGAAAAGAGAAAGCTGGAAACCATATCCTAAACAGGAAACAAGGGATGAGCCTCTTAACCTGTTCAATAGACATGGGTGGAGTGTGAACCGGGCGATAGATAGATCTATCTACTCCAATTGAAAAATAAAAAAAAACACAGTGAGAAGATTGGAAAAGAGAAAGCCGGAAACCACATCCTAAACAGATTGGAAAAGAGAAAGCCACTAATATAATATTTGTGGAAGTGTATGCATGTTCTAACATTTGTGGCATCATCGGAGATTTATATCAATCACACCTGTCGAATTCGTTTCTTTGTGGTGGAAGCGACCGGGTTGGTTGATTCGATTATCGGCTTCCGACGGATTGTCTGCTCCCTTGTGCAAATTGATTGAAACGATAATGCCTTCCTATGATCTTTCACACTTTCCCTCATCACCTACATGTCATCTCTTGGCGTTGTTTTTCTGTTCCGACTGCATTTTCTTTTTTGGACTGTGGGATCCCATTTGTTTCTTCGCCTTGATAACACGACTGACTGTTGAAAGGATCACATCAACAATAGCCTCGATCTCTCTGTAAAGCTTGTCAGTGTGTTCGTGCAGCGTTACAAGTTTCGTAAGCTTCTGTGGTGTGACGTCCATCGTAGGCAATGGCCGTAGGACAACTAATCGACAGTCGATATAACAGTGTCTGTGCGTGATAAAAATCTGAGTAATCACGGATGACACAATATTTCTAAGGCCGAATAAATTTCATTATACACCCCGAAAATAGATTCATATTACTGCACACCACTGCAAATGACCTAATCTGAAGAAAATACAAAAATCGATTACACCCTGCAACTTTAATGGGTCTTAAACTGACCGTTTGGCGAAAGAAAGGAAACTAAAGCAGTTGTTTCAATTAATTTGCACAAGGGTTTAATTCCTCTACACCGTTTTGCTTCTGAACCAGGAATTTCCGTAGAATCTTGTTGTCAACTCCAATTAGCAATTCCAATTTTCCTCTTTATATATTAGACAAATAGTCTCCGAATATGCGTCTCGTAGAGCCGTTAATTTGGAAGGGAACATTTTCAAAGTTTAGGACGTCGTCGTAAAAAAACGCAGCTGTTTTACCGCCAACCAGAATGTACGATGAATAATTTTAAAATTAAAATTTTAATTTAGAGGCCATCAAAGCGTTTATTAGTGGAAGGTTCGTACAGCATGTCAACATTTTTAATACAACCACTGCCATTATAATTTTTGTTTTCGGTGAGGTTCGCCCTGTACGAGGCTCGAAAGACACACGAGTTAAAGAGTTAGAGACTAAGACGTATAGTTTAAGTGAATATGTGGAAAAGAGAACGGTTAATACTATACTTGAATTAGTTATGATTGTAGCGATCGGGGAAACATCCTCTTGGGAGTCGGATCCACAGAGCAGCGAATCGCGTTAAAATATTTAATAATATAATTATTATCATTAATATAGTTTATTTGTAGTAATTCCACGTATTCGTATTTCTGTTTTATAAACCAAATACGAGGACCCACTAAAAATAACGTTCATATATATATATATATATATATATATATATATATATATGTAAATTCAGTTAAAATTTAGTGGGGAAATAGCCATTTTCAACATGTCAGTTTAAGACATGCATTGTTAACCCCGTTTGAACAAAGAATGAGGAAAAATTCTAATGCCGGAGGCTTTGTCTAGTGAAGAAAGGTGTGGGGGAATATTGGCTATTATTGGGTTAAGCTAGAAGAATCTTAGTAGTAATGTCTTCTATGGTAGTGGGAGGTATGTGGCTTGACATTGGGTTAGTAATTGTGGGTAGGAGGGAAAAGGTAACTGCTTAGCTAAATTAAAAAAAAGTTCTATTGTGACTAAATGCAAGAAGAAGATAACTATTGCAATTTAAATTTATTTCTATGACGACAAATACTAATGATCTTATTCAGAAGTACATTCTGATATATATATATATATATATATATATATATATATATATATATAAGTAAAGAACAAGTAGGAAAAAGTATCTTTAATGTAACATGTTTCACTTTAAGAAGATTCTTCAGAAATTTATTGAAGACGCTCTGAAGAAGTTTGTTAAAGTGAAACATGTTAGATTGAAGACACATTTTCCTACTTGTTCCTTACTTATTCTATTTATCTTGTTGGATTCCGATGTGTATATTCAACCTATATATATATATATATATATATATATATATATATACTATCGGCTATAATTAATTATTTATAATTATTAGGTCACCCCATTTTTTAAAAATTATGTATTTCATACTATTGTTTAGTAATTATTGGCATTGATGCGCAGGGGGCTACATAAGAGAGTAAAAGTTTAGGCAAAACGAGAGAGAAGAGAAAAAACTGTTATAAGGGGTGTCAGAGAAAGAGCAAAAGAAGGATGGGAACACAGGTGTGAAGACAGATGCGAAGGTAGAGAGAAAAGAAAAGAACAAGATACACGGGGTCATGTAGAAAGGACGAGGGAAAGGCTGTGGTCAAGTGGATAAGAGATGGGTATTGACATTGCATTTAAATACCCGGAAATTGTAGCCATCAAGAAAACAAGTATGCGGTAGGGAATTCCACAGGTGGGCAGTGCGAGAAAAGAAGCTGATGGAGCAAAATTGTCGGCTGCATTTGGTTGATCTAACTGTAAATGGGTGGGACCTTGTTGCCAGTCTGATTGCACGAGTAAATTCTAGTGGCAAGGGCACCAATGAATGTTTGTCGGAGCAGAAGCCATGAATATATATGTAGAATAGATAGAGGGAATCCACATCCCGCCGGTGAGAAAGTGGATGAAGTCAAGCTGCCAAGTCGGGACCCATCACCTTACAGATTCTTCTTTGGAACCCGTCGAGAAGACTGAAATGAAGATCAGGGAAGCCTGACTATATATGACAGCAGTATTCTATGCCCGGACGGATAGTTGATTTGTATATTATACTTTAGAACATGCACAAGCTACAATCTACTACAAAACTGAACATTTTGTTTCGACACTGAAAGAACAATGTCTCATCAGGTAGTTAGTAATGATGGTTATAAACGTTATTTTTTAAAAGAAAATTGATGAAAATTTACTTCCTTTTATTGGCAATTTTTTTCGTACGATGTAAAGAGGATAGGAAATATTAGAAAACAAAAAGAGAAATCAAAAAAAGGGGAAAGAGAAGGACACAGAGGAAATAAAAAAACAAAGCGGAAAACAATGGAGAAAGAAATAAAGAAACAAAGAGCCAATGAAAGACTGCTCAAGGAGAAATAGTCCCCAAAATTTAGGTAAGAAGTAAAGTATAAGCAAACATTGATCACAATTTGCTTCAAAAAGGCGTAAGAGGAACTAGATTAAGTGTCAGGAGGTGTTTTAAGAAATAAATAAAAAATGACTTACAATTAGCGAACTGTGATTCAAAAGTTGAAATCGTATTGGCTTCAGACGCTGATGGTTTTGATATAGGAGCTGTTATTCTGCATACATATTATGATTGTAACATTAGAGATGTTGAACAAACTTCGCGTTCGCTACTACCAGAAAAAAAAAAAACAAAAACAAAAAAAAAAGAGGCAGCATTTACATTATTCAGACTATTGTCTTCATCTTTGTTACCATTTGTACGACGTTTTGACCGATGTACGCTCCGGCCTTCTTTAGGTGCTAGGAATTTTGAACCGAACCCTTTATTACAATAACTGGGGTATATGAACTCCATTCCTTGTGTAGTAATGCCTCGGTTGGAAGTCATGAGTAATCTCCCTCTAACCCTGCAAGTTACTTCACCACTGCTGTAGGCTTAAGGACACATGTCCCAGTAAATATAGACGTTGGTTAGTTCCTGACTTGACCCCAAAAATTGTGAGTTTAATACCAGGCTACAGCAGTGGTGATCAAGTAACTTGCAGGGTTAGAGGGAGATAAGTCATGACTACCAAAAAGTGGCTATACGCAAAAGGGATGGAGATGATGTACCCCAGTGATTGTAATAAAGGATTCGGTTCGAAATTCCTAGCACCTAATGAAGGTCGGAGCGTACAACGGCCGAAACGTCGTACAAATTGCAACAAAGATAAGGACAATAGTCCGAATAATGTAAATACTGTAAATACTACCTCATCTCAGAAATATAGACGAATAAGACGCGTTATCAATAAAAATTTAAGAAATTTATATTCAGAAGTTTCAAGATTGCAGTTTTTACAATAGTGCAGAAATTCAATAATATATATAATATATATATTATTGAATTTATATTAATATATATATATATATATATATATATATATATATATATATATATAAGGCAAGATGTTTCTGTGTGTGTCTGTTTATCTGTCTGTCTGTATGTCCTTTATACAAATCCACAATTTTTATCCGATTCTCACCAAACTTCACACCAATATTCTTTAGGCTGAGTCTGAGCTCCAGAACCATGGATTAGTTTTAAAGCTTTCATTACACCCGAGCAACGCCGGGCTATACCTCTTCGTAAAAAGTAAAAAAATAACGCAAAAAAGTAAAAAATAATGCAATCCAAACTTGAATGCTCACTCGCTATGCAACGGAGTTCTGATGTTTGTTCAAAGAATAGTACTACCTAATATATTTAAAAAAAACCGGATATTAAAAGAACTAACAAAAAAAAAAAATCTGCAGTTAAAATATTTCACAAATTTATACACGGAAGGAGTTTTCAGTTGAAGACAGACCACAGAACTATATTTATTATTAGAAATAAAATAAGAATTAAATTCCTACGCATACGGTATACAGATAGACTAAACTATCGCCCGGTTCACACTCCACCCACGTCTATTGAACAGGTGAAGAGGCTCATCCCTTGTTTCCTGCTTAGGATGTGGCTTCCGGTTTTCTCTTTTCCAGTCTTTTCACTCTTTTCTTTCTTTATTTTTTTTCAATTGAAGTTGATAGACTAATCTATCGCCCGGTTCACACTCCACCCACGTCTATTGAACAGGTGAAGAGGCTCATCCCTTGTTCCCTGTTTAGGATGTGGTTTCCAATCTTTTCACTCTTACGTAGCCCCCTGCACAACAGTGGCTTTACCGCCTTGCTCGGAGTGATATGATTAAAAAAAAAAAGATCACCACGCTGGTATACCGTCTTTTTAATTCCGATTTTAGGATGGAGTAGAAGTCGTCCAAAATATTAGCACATGCGGATGGTTTATTCAGATTGATAACAAAAATACTGAACCATTTGAGGATACTGTGATTGCAGCATGAAAACGTGAAATAGAAATGAAAAATATATGGTGCAGTGTAGTACGCGAATTACTAGTTATCTTGAAAGAAATAAAAGTAAAAGCAGAACAAGATATGTTCATTTCGAAAATAAAAGAAACGACTAAAACAAAGTAAGAAAGATAAACGATTTTTTAGAATGAAATCCAGACTTAAAATTCATAGCACTTGAAGAAGGCCGGAGCGTACAACGGCCGAAACGTCTTACAAATTGCAACAAAGATGAGGACAATAGTCCGAATAATGTAAATACTGTAAATACTACCTCATCTCAAATATATAGACAAATAAGAGATGTTATCAATAAAAATTACACAAATTTATACACGGAAGGAGTTTTAAAATGAAGGCAGACCACAGAACTATATTTATTGTTCGAAACAAAATAAAAATGGAATCCAGACTTGAACTCTCCTTAGTCGCTATTTGATGAAGGATGATGTTTGTACAAAGAGCAGTAATACATAGTACATTAAAAAAAGTGGATATAAATTTAATTCCATAGCGGACATCCAGGAATTTCTTCTTCTTCTTCTTCTTCTTCTTCTTCTTCTTCTTCTTCTTCTTCTTCTTTGTGCCCTGTCCCTTCAGGATGTAGGTGATCATGGTTCTCCACGTCTCCCTATCCCTTGTGGCTCTTAGTATGTTTGCTCCTGTTACTCCTGGCAACCCCAGTTCCGTCATCCACCTGATCAGGCCCTGCAAATATGTTATCCGCTGCCTTCCTCTGTCTCTCTTTCCTTCTATCTGGCCAGTCAGTATCAGGTTCTCCAAGCTCTCCTTCCTCCTACCGGCCATAATTATTGGGCTACTCCAGTTTTTTAAAAGAAATGATGTATTTCATACTATTTTTAGTATTTATTTGTCAAGTGGATGATTCTAAATGAAAATAGAATGGTTCTTTTGTTATTATTACTTTGCAAAATTTTACAAGGCAAGGAAGCAAAATTGAACTCGTCCGAACCAAACTAAATTTTCTTCATTTTTTTATTGATGAAACTGCAATATAAGTAATTATCAAATATTTATAAATTCATTTGTTGCACATGTTATTGTACAGTATTAACAAAAGAACCATTGCATTTTCATTTACAATTATTCACTTGGCAATAAATACTAAAAAATAGTATGAAATATATCTTTTTTTTAAAAAAAATCGGGGGCCAAATAATTATGGCCAGTAGTGTAGCTCGTAATACTCCTTTTCCAGTTATCCCACTCAGATCTACTCCGCCATCCATCTGCATCAACTATGTCATGCGTTGCTTTCTCTTGTCTTACCTTCCCTCTATACGTCTCGTGAATATCAGATTCTCCGAACCCTCTTTCCTCATTACATGTCCCAGAAACTACAGCTGTCTTTTCATTATGTTAATTTTTTTTCGTGTTTTCTTCTCCAAAATCTTTTTGTTGCTCACATGTTCTGTCTATTGTATCCTCAGCATCCTTCTGTAGAACTACATTTCAGTTTCTTCAATTCTTTCCTTAATCTTTGATGAGATTGTCCAGCATTCGCTGCCATATTGAAAGACAGACATCACATCCAGCACTCTTTTCTTTGTTTCCAGCAAAATCTTCCTGCCTCCCAATACTCTATTCAGCTTCTGGAATGCATTCTTGACCAAACCAATACGCCCTCGGATCTCAGTGTCACACTTTCCGTTTTCTGTTAGCTTACTTCCCAGGTATTTAAATTTCTGCAACTGCTTGATTTTAGTATCCCCGACTTGTAGTTGGCATTTTGTGCTTCTCTTTTTATCATTACCGTCCATTTGGTTTCTTTGTACTTTATATGTAGTTCTTTCTTTCTACTTTCTTTAACTACTTACTAGAGCAAAATGGAACAAGATATTGAAAGATTAGTAAAAAACCTCAGAGGTTGTTATCGGACAGCAAAATCTTCTAGCATGAAATAAAAACTATAGCCGAAGACAGATACACAATGGCCAAGACTGCACATAGATTTCGCTGGTCCAATAAAAGAGCCACATTATCTTGTGATAACGAACATCTTTACTAAGTGGCCTGAAATTTGTAAGTGCAAAAAAAAAAATCTTCTACGGTTACAGTCATTTTTTAAACGAACTGGCTGGGAAATGTAGATTTCCAGATTCTATAGTCTTGAATAACGGTACACAATTCCTTGCTTATGAAGGTTTGTAAAATGTTTTCTATTGAACATATTTCTACTCTGACGTATCACCCAAGGTCAAACGGACAAGCTGAAGTTTTAAGAGAATTTTGAAAAAAGCGCAAGTAATAAAAAGTGAGGAAAGAAGCACGACAAAAATTCTTGAGCGTATACAGAATAACGCTAAATTCTAGTACACCGCTAAGAATGTCGCTGACAGAATTGAAGTTCACAGTATTTACATTATTCTGACAATTGTCCCCACCGTTGTAGCTATTTGTACGACTTTTCGGCCGTTGTACGCTTCAGCTTTCTTCAGGTGCTAGGAATTTCGAACCGAAACTGTTATTACAATCACTGGGGTATTTGAACTCCATTTCTTGCGTAGTAATGCATAGGAATGTGAAGTGAGGTTCGCAAAAAAAAAAAAAAAAAAAAAATTAAATCGGTTTTGGAAAAGTTGTTACCAGGCCAAAAAAGAATAATAAAAACAAAAAAGACTAATATTTTCAAGATTGGCGAAAAGTGTTTTTCAAATCGTAACAAGTTCAGTATGTTAGGGAACTCTCCAGAAAGAGGAGAGGGTGAATAAAAGAAAATATTTACTAACAAAAAGAAATCTTAAAACTCTGAGTGTTTTATTAACAGCAATTTAATTGTCATACGTAATAAATACATACTTGTGCAAATAGGTTGCCATTACTTTCTGAGCGGGACCGGTTGCAAATCAATGCTGTAGAACTAAATCTATTCTATTCTGCTATTTAACCTATAGCCAGATTGAGAAGAAACAAATTAATACTTTTCTCAAAAGTATTTCCGCGTAAGTGAACTGAATTTGAATTCGAACTTTATGGACACACTATATATATATATATATATATATAGAGAGAGAGAGAGAGAGAGAGAGAGAGACAGACAGACAGACAGACAGACAGACAAACAGACAGACAGACAGACAGACAGAGAGAAAGACAGAGAGAGACACAGAGAGAGAAAATCGGTTTTGGACAAGTTGTTATCCAGAGTAGATACTCTTCAGAAATGAATCAAATTCTTTCGGTGACTGGCGTGTGTATACACTGCTTATATACAACACGTTAAAATTTCCCTTCTCTGATTCCATGCGCCTATGAATTAGCGGGTAGCGACTCCGAGTGAATCGGTCGAGTTTCGATCCCGGCCAGAAGCAAGTGGATGTGTCTATTTACACTGATGAGCTGTGATACAGCGAAACATGCTTGTATGTGGGTGACTAATATATATATATATAATGATGCCAAGTTCGCAAATGAAGTGGATAATCCAAAAAGATCTATTTAATATAAAATATTAAGCGATAGATCTGTATACAGAGCTCAATGAATAGCATCCAGAAGAAATTTTTCAAAGATTGGCGAAAAAGTGCTTTTCAAAACGTAAAAATGACAAAGTTCAGTACGTTAGTGAAATGGCCAGAAAGAAAACCTCATTGTAGATGATGTGTCGAGTTCTCATATATATATATATATATATATATATATATATATATATATATTGTAATATTTTTATTGTTAGAGTTTATGATAAAAACACTTTTTCGCTGCACAAGTGTTATCGTAACGAAAAAATGTTGTTTTTATTATAAACTCCAATTATAAAAATATTACTACAAATATTGCTCTATTACGTATCAAGCACTGTTAAAAGGTCAGACTGTCAATTAAGTGCCATACGTGATACACGCTTGGGCGATCATGTCTCGAAAGAGACATGACTGACTTGGCAGAAGATTATCCCTCAGTAGGCTGCCATTACTTCCTGCGGTAGACTGGTTGCCAGCCAAAGCTATGGAAGTCAATCTGTTTTGTTATTTAACTCATAAATGGAGGGATGAGAAGGATTAATACCTTTTCCAAGGGTATTTGCGCGTAAGTGAATGCAAGGAATTCAACTGTAATTTGAAATGGTACGAACTGTGAAGTGTTATTCCATTAGTTCTTACAAATATATTTGAATTAAATAATTTTTGTTTTAGATCGTTGCTGATGAAGCGAGAATTTTCTGGCTGAAATGGCCATTCAATGAATTTAAATTTCGGAACTTTTTGATATATATATATATATATATATATATATATATATATATATATGCGTGTGTGTGTGTGTGTGTGTGTGTGTGTTGGAAAATTTTATGAAAGAGGAGAAAAGTTTAATTTTGAAGCCTTCTGTTCTTTATCGGGATTCATTTGTGCGACTGCACATTTACGATGAAGTATGACGATAAACTACATCCGGCAGCAAGGTCTCCATATCTGATCGGGAAGTTGGAGATTTTAGGGAGCATGCAACCACTTCAAAATTCCTGTTGTTCTTAGGTCCAGACAGACCCGTAGTAATAGCACCTGTTAGGATCCCAGCGACGAGCAAAAAGTGAAACGCCATAGCAAACAAAACAGTATGAAAGTATAAAAAATGCATTTTTATAATAAAAGTACCAGCAAATATTTTTATATAAAAATGAGCAACAATAGATATTGAAAATAAAAAGATAAACAATACATTTCAACTGGAGCACAAAAAATTAGATTTCAGCATTAGATTTCAGCCATTCGTATCATATTTGATACAGTATGAAAACAAGCCTTGAAAGAAATATTTTCCTGAAAAATTTTTTAAGAGAAATATTTTATATTTTTCAAATGAAAGCAGTACTGACTGTTCAGTCAATGAATACCAAATGTTTCCTTATAGGGAAATACCAAATGTTTCCTTATAGGGAAATACTGTATCAAATATGATACGAATGGCCCTAGAGGATTAAGTATTAATTAGTGGGGGATCTGTTTATTACTTCATAACAATATAGAACTGATCCCCCACTTTATGACAAGTAGAAGCCTTAATCATATTATATTATTAACCCTCTAGGGCCATTCGTATCATATTTGATACAGTATGAAAACAAGCCTTGAAAGAAATATTTTCCTGAAAAATTTTTTAAGAGAAATATTTTATAAATTTCAAATGAAAGCAGTACTGACTGTTCAGTCAATGAATACCAAATGTTTCCTTATAGGGAAATACCAAATGTTTCCTTATAGGGAAATACTGTATCAAATATGATACGAATGGCCCTAGAGGGTTAAGTAGTAATTAGTGGGGGATCTGTTTATTACTTCATAACAATATAGAACTGATCCCCCACTTTATGACAAGTAGAAGCCTTAATCATATTATATTATTAACCCTCTAGGGCCATTCGTATCATATTTGATACAGTATGAAAACAAGCCTTGAAAGAAATATTTTCCTGAAAAATTTTTTAAGAGAAATATTTTATAAATTTCAAATGAAAGCAGTACTGACTGCTCAGTCAATGAATACCAAATGTTTCCTTATAGGGAAATACCAAATGTTTCCTTATAGGGAAATACTGTATCAAATATGATACGAATGACCCTAGAGGGTTAAATAATACATAGAGAGTAATATGCCGCATTCCTCTTTTCTGTAATGAATCTTCTTCTTCTTCTTCTTCTTCTTCTTCTTCTTCTTTTGTGTGTCATGCATCTGCAGGACGTAGGCGATCATAGCCTTCCATGTCTCCCTCTATCTGGTGGCTTTTAGCACGCTTTTTCCTGTTCCGCCACCCAAATCCCGCTCTGCCAACCACCTGCTCAGGTCCGTCAAATATGTTATCCGCTGATATCTTTTACTCAATCTGAGCGGTGAGTTTCAGATTCTCCAAGCCTTCCTTCCTAATCACATGTCCCAGGAACTTTAGCTGTTTTTTCCTGATGTTCAGTATTTTTTTCGTTTAAAAAAACAAACCGTATACAATGAAAATTTCAATCATAATTGCGTTCTCAGGAAAAGTATTTATTGACCTCGTATATGTCATTAAATATATATATAGATTTTTATCCTCGTCATTTTCATGACACATTTTACCTTATTTAAATTCCAATTAAAATCAACCGTAGAGGGCTGAGGAGCGGGAGCAAAACCGGTTCCTTCATTTTTAATATCATTTCATAATGTGTAACATCAAGCTACACACTTTTATTTCTTTAATTAAATTCTGCACTTACAAAAATATCTTTAAACATATATATATAAAGAGAAAGAAAGAGAGAGGTAAAAACACATCTGTAGAGTCAAAGAGCTATAGATATTTACTTAAATCATACATGAATGATCATTATATATATATATATATATATGTGTGTGTGTGTGTGTGTGTGTGTGTGTTTGTGTGAGTGCGGTGGAGGAAGTCACATTTTAGCCTTTCATATACACAATGTATACAAACGCCAGTAGCCAAGAGTATTCAATCCATTGTCGAACGATGCGTAAATAGCTGAGAGTCGCTACTGTTTTAAAAGTCTACTATTTCCCCAGAGTACTCAATCGACGGGCTATATATATATATATATATACTGTTTCGTTTATACATTTAATAATAATTAATACATTTCGTTTATACATTTAATAATGTGTATATTAAGATAATGGATTTATTAATAAATCCGACAGATTTGTTAAATCACTTTAAACGTTATTTAAGTGGGTATGTATATTTGAAAAGAGGCTAAGTTAATTTCTTAAAAATATAATTATTTATTTTCGTCTATCAGCCTGAATACTCACAGAAACTTATTAAAGATAATAATTTAATTGATTTGTTTAAACATTATTGTTAATTGTTACTCATATTTATTTTAC
>JBBBDQ010000514.1:4832500-4872500 GCA_037127315.1 Ascarosepion bandense | reverse complement strand
ATATATATAGTATTACATAAATGCATGTAGTTGTAAATAAGATATATATATATATATATTTATTTATTATTTTATAACTTATCATTGCGTCAGATTGCATATTTAAAAACGTTTTTGATTCTAATATATATATATATATATATATATATATATATATATATATATATATTGTTTAATTACTTAGTTTTTGGTCATAATAAAATGAGACCAGTGCATATATATATATATATATATATATATATATATATATGCAAATGAATAAGCAACGAAAAAATATTAACAACGTTCAAAACATTCATTTAAAACAGTGCTCAATCTAAAAATAGAGCTATGAATATTTATTATAAATTATCATTGGGAACATATTCAAATTACCATCTATTACACAATGTACATTTTGTTTCGACATTGAAAAGACAATGTTTCATCAAGTAGTAAACAGTTACTACCTGATGCGACATTGTCTTTTCAATGTCGAAACAAAATGAACACTCTGTAGTAGATTGTAATTTGAATATGTTCTAAATTATAAGTTAATATATATATATATATATATATATATATATATATATATATATATATATATATATATAGTAAGTAAGTAAGTGCTACCTGTGTATTGAGCGCTTTGTATTTGAGGTTACTCGTCTCGGGTTTTTTTCTTTCGACTAGTACTTTGACTAATGTTCAAGTGCTTAGTTCGTTTCTTTTTTTGTTACCATTTTTCCCCTCCGCGTCTATACTCGGTGGGTTTGTCGAGACGTGTTCAAAGACAAATTTACAGTTTTATATATATATATATATATATATATATATATATATATATATATATAAAATGTTGCAAATTGATGAATTATATATTTATATAAATATATATAAGCATATATACTTGCATATATTAATATGCATACATATATATATATATATACCTATACATATCTTGTATATTTGGGTAGCAATCTCTTGTTTGAAGGTTTCATTAAAAATGATCAAAAATGTATTATGGTTAAGTTTTTATGTAACTTTTCATGTGCTCTTTTGATTTTTTTTATTTAAGGACATAAATTAAATAAAAAATGTTCAAATGTTTTGTTTATCCGGGCGCTTTCAGCTCTACTTTTAACCATTTTCGAGGATGAATGTTAATTTACGTATAACAGAAGGTGTGCGGTGTGATCTATTTTGTAGAATAGTATATTTTATGTAACTGAACACAGAAAGCATGTTGTCAGCTATTATTCAGATTTTCGCATATATATATATATATTGTTGTATCATGTATCATTTGGGTCTGAGGAGCGGCAGGATGTGCTGTGAAATATGTATTACCCATTATATTGAATAATTTCGTAAAGATTTCTTAATTATATTACACTGTTAAATAAAATATTCAACATTGATTTTTTTTTGTTTGTCTCTATTGGAATTTACCTGACTTAAATACCCAATATTTTGCGTTATATATATATATATATTTGTCACTGTCTTCGGCCATCCGCCACGGTAGGGATGGACTTATATTTTCAATTCAATTCTCTTTATTGTTAATAACTTAAATGTTCTATGTTTACTGTGTGTTAATATTTACTCTTTGATAATGGCTTATGTGAGCCGAAATCTTAGACCCGATAAAAAATTCAACAAATACTGTGATTTTTTGTTGTCTTTCAACGACATCACCATCAAGTATATCAGACGGTATGAACGGATCCTACACAAAATTAATAGACAAAACTTGTCTATATTATTCAATGAAACCTGCATTAATGAAAAAATGCTGCCAAAATACAAACTATATATATATATATATATATATATATATATATATATATATATATATATATAGCCGCAAGGTCAGGAGCGTCGAAATACGTATAACCCATAAAATTGTAAAATATCTAAAAAAATTTCTAAATTTATTACTATGTAAATTAAATAAATGAATTTAACATTGAGTTCTTCTGAGTTCGTCTCTATCGGAATTTACCTGAGTAATATACCAAGTATTCCATGTTATATATATATATATATATATATATATATATATATATATATATATATATATATATATTAGTTGAATATTTGGATCGGAATCCGACACGAATATAGAAAAAAAAGAACGAGCAAATGGGGAACATATTTTAATCAAACATTTTTCACTTTTATTAAACCTTCTTCAGAGACCGAGAGAAAGTTTATTATACGCTTTACCTTCAAATTATTCGGCGCATATATGCATTTAAAAATTATTTATTGCTTTAATACGTACTACACATATCCGCATAATAATTATTATATATATTATATAATTATTATATAATTATTATATAATTATTATATAATTATTATATATATTATATAAAATAGTTCTGTTCATACTAAATTGAACACTGTTTTAATAACCCCTGAATAATAATACTATACATGTGTGTACCCTTATATGTATATTTATTAACTATATATATATATATATATATATATATATATATATTTTCTAAACATATTCTATTAAATATAAGAGACAATGAATGTCTATTATGTTTAATCATGGGCCGT
The DNA here is from genome assembly GCA_037127315.1 of Ascarosepion bandense. Lineage (NCBI taxonomy): Eukaryota > Metazoa > Mollusca > Cephalopoda > Sepiida > Sepiidae > Ascarosepion > Ascarosepion bandense. The sequence goes on along the minus strand of JBBBDQ010000514.1, from coordinate 4,869,944 downwards.
TCTAAACGTCGTATTTTTGCTTTAATTTCAGTTGAAAATAAAGACAAAAATTCTCCAACTCATAATCTCCAATAATTATCCAAATGTTGGAGAATTTTTGTTTTTATTTTCAACTGAAATTAAAGCAAAAATACGACGTTTAGAACGGCTCATGATTAAACATAATAGACATTCATTGTCTCTTATATTTAATAGAATATGTTTAGAATATATATATATATATATATATATATATATATATATATATATATATATTTCAATTTAATGACCTCCCATTCCTTAACTCTTTTCGTCTATTAAGCTAAACAAGTCAAATTTCCATCTCTTCACTTACAACGCTATCAAAAAGTAAAAGCCAAAATAGACTGTTTAAAAAAAAAGACTTTGTGACGTATATTTCTCAAATCTTAACCGTTATTTTTTTTCTCCTTTTTAATCTAATTTTTCATTTTGATATAGACTGTGTGGCTGAGGAGACATGAATTCTCTCTTAGGGATTTCATGTTGAAATATTCATTCAACATTTCTGAATTTTGAAAATTTATTTTAATTTATATATATATATATATATATATATATATATATATATATATATATATGGTTAAATAAAAAGAAGACACGAGGAAAATTGTATTTAACTCGCCTTCGCGTTTCGTCCTGTGATGGACATTATCAAGCCAAAAAGACGAAATGAGCTTTATCCCAAAGTATGTATCTCATAAATAAAATATGTTTTCCCTAATCTCACTTTTTCTTATGGAAATGATACTGAAACAGACAAACATACATAATAAAAACGGTTGAATTCCCTTCATTTTAACTTCTTGTAACATTGCACTACACATGAAAGAGTTCTGAAAGTAAAATATTCTTGAATGATTTCTGAGAGTTTTTTATAGTTGCCAACACTGTGTGTTTATAGATACGTAATTTGGAATAAAGCTCATTTCGTCTTTTTGCCTTGATAAAGTCCATCACAGGACGAAACGGGTAAGCGAGTTACGTAATTTTCCTTCAAAAACAAATCGTTTTAACGGTTTATTTTAACATATCATCTGAAGAGAAACAGTTTTGTTCTGAAACATGAAAGTTTTTGTGTAGTCATACTATGCGTTTATAAAGAATTGTAATAACAAAATTACAATATATATATATATATTGTTTTTCTTTAATCCGGTGGAAGAGTAGGAAGGTAATTTCCAAGAACCTGATCCTAATCAATATTAAAAAAAAATTTAACATTAAAAAGTGATGCAGGTGGAGAGCTCAATGTATTAAAAATACAGAGCCAATATAAATTAGAGAAAATTTTCAAAATTCAAAGGTGCCGGATGCACATTTCGACATGGGATCTCTAACAGAGATTCCACGTCACATCAGCGACATTGTTTTGTTCCAAATGGCGAAGGCCCTGGGGTAAAGGGGGAAGGGGCCAGGTTAACAACGGTCAAGAATTGAAAGTTCCCTTAAGGTCAGAGAAGTGGGATCTTTTTAAAGCAAAGTAGAACAGGACAGAGCTGGTAGTGGCGGAGGTTACAGGGTGTATAGAGACAAGAGATAGACGGGGTATCAAATATCAAATGGTAGAGGCTAGTGAATGTTTACAGGGGTTTGAAACGGTATTTTTAATTAAGTTTATCCATTACAGGAAGTCATGAATTTAAAGTTATTATATATATATATATATATATATATATATATATGTGTGTGTGTGTGTGTGTGTGTGTGTGTGTGTGTGTGTGTGTGTTAACAAAAGAAAAGATGGATTTGGTAAAGAAGTTCATATTTTATAACGATAGACAACTAAAGGAGTTAAATTACTTTTTTTAGGTTAAGATTTTGAGCTGTTTGAAGAGGTGTATTTAGAGGGGCAGGAATGGGTTTCAATATAAGATCTTAAAAAAATTTTATTTAAGTTTATTTAATTAAACCTTTTAGGTAGATGCGAGCTAAATGCCAATTACAAGAAGTTATCAGTTTAAAAATTATTAGAGAAAAAAATATATATATGTGTTAACCAAGGAAAAAATGGGTTTAGTAAAAGAATCCATATTTTCTAAAGATAGGCAATTAAAGGAGATTGGGATAGGAAGGTAGGGGGGGGGGTTAAAATACTTTTTAAGGTTAACGTTAAGGTAAAATTAAGATTAAAGCTTAAATTGAATCCTTTTAATTTATATTCTAACATCTAGTCAGCGGGGATTCAAATTCTAAATTTAAGTATTCAAAAAATTTGCCTTCTGGCGGCACTTACTGATGAATTCCCTCCTAAGATTCTATTTTAATATTGAAATTTTTTCCAGCAAACATAGACAGCACCTATCACGAAAATTCCTCGGAATACGGGCTGAACCTACTAGTTTCCAGCTAATTTCAGGATCCAGCTCTTCCTCTTTCATTTTCCAGAATGCTCGCGAAAGGGCTGTCTGGTACCTCTGACCGGGGTTCGAAAAAGAGTACCTGTGGTTATGGGCACCCGACACCTTTGAATTTTGAAAATTTTCTCTAATGTATATATATATATATATATATATATATATATATATGACAATGAATAATATCTTCTGTCAACTGATCGTGATTTGAAAACAAACATTTTCTTATTCAATCAAAAATATTGTCTGATATATATATATATTCCATTTGTAAACGAGTTATTTTGCGAGCTAGTTTTCTACCATGAGTGGTGTCTTCAGAAGATTTCCAATAATTATTTTTTTAGCTTTCAAAAAAAAACAAAAAAAAAAAAACACCGTGAGCGTTCTTAAGAAAATTGGTAAAGGGTAAAATTAATTATTGGAAATCACCTGAAGACACTACTCATGGTTGAAACCTAGGTCGCGTAATAACTTGTTTACAAATGGAAAATATTCAAAATTTCTACAACATAATTGCATTGAACACTTTTTAATATGAATGTGCACTGGTCTAATTCTATTATTAGAATACTAAATAATTAAACAATATATGTGTGTGTATGTATATATGTATATATATATGTATTTACGAATGTATGTATTCATGTTTGTTTCTATGCATGTATCTATGTGTATATCACGATAAACGTCAGCTTCTGTGTTAACGTATTAATAATCTATTATTAATGCATATAAACAAATGCACGCACAAATTTGGGTTTGCTTAATCCTAGAAAGGCGAAACGCGTAATCAAATCTAATTTCAATGAATCAGTTTTACGCATTTTTCAAATGTCTTTGTCAGGATTCTATCTCCTCTTCCATTTTGCCGACGCAGAAATCACAGGTTTAAACTTAAAATCAGTTAGACAGTTTACTTTCAACTGACTCTGAAAAATTTTATCATAATTGACATTAAAATAATTACAGAAAATTCTATATGAATCTTTTACGTTCGACTCATTCTGAAAATGAGATGAGGATTTGCCTTAAATTCAACGCAGAAAAGCTGGGAGAATGTATTAATAACTGTCGACATGAACTCAGGATTATAAAGTAAAAATATACAGGATAAATATTAATTGCTTTTTTAAAAGTCAGCCATCTTCATTGTTTCTTTTTATCACGGGAAATGTCAGCTTTGTGGGAAAAAGTGTTAAAGATTTATTATTTAAGCATTTACATAAATACACACGCATATTTAACACTTAACTTTTTTTATCTGATGCAGCCAAGATATGTGAAACGAATAATCAAATTTAGTTTGATAGGTCATCTGGTATTATTCCGCTTCTATAAATTTCGTTTATTATGTCGGTAATCTTTTCTATGCCATATTCTTCTAAGGCTGCCAGCAGCTCTATCACTATGCCATCTGGACCAGGTTCTTTGTTTTCTGTTCATTTTGGCCATTGCAGCTTCCACTTTGGATTTTAGTATTTCCGGTCCAACCATCTCCTTGTGTTTTCTCGGTTGTTCTCTCTTGTCGCAAAAGAGATCCTTTATATATTCTTCCCATTGCTGGAGTATGTCCTCTTTCTTTAATATGGTTGTCCCTTCCTTGAATTTTATGCATCCTGTTGAGGAGCAGGTTTTTTTGTCCCGTCAGTTCTCTTATCTCTTTATGCATCTCTGCTTTGTTGTTCCTGCTCAGTCTCTCTACTTCTGCGCATTTGTTGTTGAGCCATTCCTCTTTGGCTTGTCTGCATTTGTTCCTTATCTTCCTGTGAAGTTTTTTGTACTCTGCTCCGTGTCTTGCCATTATTTTTTGTCTCCTTTGCATCATGTGGAGGATCTCTTCGGTCATCCCCTCGTTTTTTTCTTCTGCGTCTGATTTCCTTTGGGGCTATTGTTCGCTGAGGTTACCATCGCTTCTTTTAGTGAATCCCATTTTGAGTATCCTTTTCCAATTTGTTCTTCATATTTCTTTCTCACGCTGTTATTGTATTCTTTCTGCAGGGTGAGATCGTCCTCTAGCGTGTCGTATTGCAGCCTTGGTGATACGCTGGGCTTCTTCAGTCTTCGGAGTTTCACTTTTAGTTTGCAGATGACTGGGACGTGGTCACTTCCGCAGTCGGCACCTGGGTATGTTTTGCATTGGACTACTGCGTTCCTGAATCTCTTGTTTATAGTTATATAAGTTATATAATATAGTTATATAATCTATTTGGTTCTTCGTGTCCCCTCCTGGACTTCTCCATGTCCATAAACGTCGTGGGTGTTCTTGGAACCTGGTTTTAGTAATAACCTGGTCATTGGCTGAGCACCATTGGATCCATTTTTCTCCTCTTTCGTTGCGCTCTCCTAGTCCGAAGTTGCCGTTCGTGTCTCCTTCTCTATCTTTACCTACCTTTGCATTTAAGTCCCCCATTGTAATCCTAACTTCTTGGCTTTTACACTGAGCCTTGGCACTGTCCAGTATTGAATAGAAAGATTCTATTTCGTCCCCCGAGCTTTGAGTTGTCGGCGCATAAACTACTATAATAGCTTCCCCGCAGTTTAATCAAGAGGACTCTCTCTGACAGTTGCCAGTATCCAAGTATACATCTCTTCACTTGTTTAGTATTAAAGCGACCACTTTTTCGTGTTTTGTACCTCCTGCATATATTAACCTGTGGGTGTCGCTACCGAAATCTCCGTTATTAGGCCATCTTGTTTCACATATTCCTAGGATGTTTATATTCAGTCTGTTCATCTCCTGTTTGACATTCTCTAGCGTTCCATGTTCCTATAGTGAGTTTGTCTTTGATGCGCTCAGTTGCAGGGTAACGGTCCAGAGACACCTGTTGCTCATGTCGTTCTTTCCCGGGCGAGGGACAAATTTTGGAGTAAAATATCCCCTTTACGCCGTTGAAAATGCCTATAATTAATACGTTTTATAGCTATTTCGGCGAGAAAATCCTCACTTCTCAGCAACGATCAAAACCAAATTTTTATTTTAAATGTGGTACAAAAAATAACATTACCGGAAGTTTACTCAAAACATTTCCATACACAGGAAGTATACATAAAAATAGAAGGTGAGGGAATTAAGAAATAAAATAAATTAAATTAAAATTTGTTGTTCAGTCATTGATACAGGGATTACCGAAAACAGACAGAGGAGGGGATTCACGACTCGATTAGAGAAGAAGTCTTTTAGATTACGTCTGTATTAAAAATCAAAAATTAAACCTTGTCACTGTGGAGGAAAGGAGAAAAATATTTGAGTCTTAAATCCTCTTCTCAGTCTGTTTTCTGTATCAATATCCGAACGATAGATTTTAACTTAATTTTCTTTCTTTTTTTCTTAACTACCACACACATTTTTATGTAAACTTCCTGTTTATAGGAATGTTTTCCAGTAAACTTCCGGTAATGTGAATTTTTGTACCATATTTGCAATATAATTTTGTTTTTGATCGTTGCTGAGTAAGCGAATTTTTTTTTTTTCCAAAATGGCCATATAACGAATGTATTATTCGGATTTTTATTGATATAATATATAAATTTATATCTTCAACTCTTGGCTTTTCCCGAAAATTAAGGTCTGGCTAAGCTGCTTGTTCATGTACAAAGCAAACGAACGAATTTGAATTTGAAGAACAGACCATCTACGAAACTTAGAGCTATCACAGGGTTGGGTTATAGGGGAGGTAAGCAGCTTAGCCAGACCTTAATTTGAATTTGAAGAACAGACCATCTACGAAACTTAGAGCTTTCACAGGGTTGGGTTATAGGGGAGGTAAGCAGCTTAGCCAGACCTTAATTTTCTGGAAAAGCCAAGAGTTGAAGATATAAATTTCTTAATTCAAATTTCCTGGGTTAATCCGGTGTGGTATGTGTAAATTGTTTCTTATTTATGTATTTTAATTTTTTACTAATCTTTTCGGCCTTTATGCTCCAGTTGGACTTTAACTAAGTTAAAACTTAGTTAACTCACCACCCGTGGAATTTTTTTTTTTAAATAGGAGTAGATAGATCACACTATCGCCCAGTCCATACTCCTCCCAGGTCTATTGAACAGGAGTAGAGGCTTGCCCCTTGTTTCCTGTTTAGGATGTGGTTTCCGGCTTTCTCTTCTCCCTTCAGACCTTGGTATTGGTGCTTCCTTGATTTTCATGCGATCTGGTCTTATGGTGGCAACGGCTCATCACTGCGTGGGTACCGGGTTGGCAGTTTCCTGGTTTGCTGCTTCCGACTGGTAGTTAGGAGCCCTGACTCTTGCATAGCGTAAAGAGCGGCTGCTCTGATCAACAGTTGTATAATATCGGGGTTCTTGTAGTGCCATGTCACGCATGGATAGGTGTGCCTGCAAGCGCTTTCGGTGGGCATCCCTGAGGCCACACCTTGTTGCAGCCCTAGCCAGTTTCCCTCCCGCACAGATCGTGGATATTGACCGCCTGTATCCTCTACTCTAGGTCCCTTTCTATAAACAAAAACATGACGAAACAAATCTGAAATTACCCTAAACCAGTTAAAATCAAACCACCTAAACCCATTAACCTTTCCTTCACTAATATCCGGGGCATTCGTACTAACTTTCCTAGTGTAGAAGCATTCCTGCATGAAAAGTCCCCGAACATCCTTGCGCTCTGCGAAACTCTACCTCAACTCAGCTATTCTGACCTCTCCATCCCTGGTTATCTTCCCCTCGTAAGGAAGGATTCCACTGTCCACATGCATGGGCTGGGGGTTTACGTCAGCGAACACCTCCCAATAGCTAAGGTAACTTCACTCGAATCTACTGACCACCAATACATATGTCTCCGCCTGTCTCTCCTCAGTTCGGTTAGTTACCTATTCTTTCTTTACCGTTCTCCCTCCTCTCCCGACTGCTCCCTACTAGATAGCATTGCTGACGACATAGATAAGGATATATCCTATCACCCATTCGCCCACATATTTGTATTCGGAGACCTCAACGCCCATCACTCTGAGTGGCTTGAAAACGCTGTTACTGATCCAGCGGGCATTCACGCCATGAACTTCGCTATTTCCCAATCCCTTACGCAAGTGGTGGACTTCCCCACTCGCATCCCAAGCACTCCCTCGGGTCATTCCTCGCTAATAGATACATGTTTCACCTCTGCGCCTGACGCCTGTCGGGTCTCGCAGCTTTGCCCTCTCGGCAACTCCGACCACACTGTAGTCTCTCTCAGTATTTCTTTCCACTCTCACTCCCCTCAGGAGCGTTCTACCTATAGGACCTCCTACCTATACCAAAAAGCTGACTGGGATGCCTTTCGCGATTTCCTCTGCGACGTCCCTTGGGGAAAAGTGTTCGATCTATCAACTGATGACTGTGACTGTCATGTCATCGGTGAAAGCTGGCATTGATGCCTTCATACCGACCAGGAAGTATTGCCAAAACCTCATTCCTCTCCGTGGTTCTCTCCTGCCTGCTCAGCCGCCATAGCCCACAGGAACCATTATTTCCGTCTATTCCGGAGACAGTCATCTGATCACAATAGGCGCCTGTTCACGTCTGCTCGCAATGAGTGCAAGAGAACCCTACATGACGCCAAACGGTTGTTTGCTGAGAGAATGCGACAGCGCATAGCTGACCGCAAGTTCGGCTCCAAGGACTATTGGAGGATTTGCAAACGAGTGCTGAACAATAGCAAATCCTCAATACCTCCTTTAATCCATGAATTTGAGGTTTTCACGTCATCTTCGGACAAAGCTGAATGCTTTGCCCGCAGATTCTCATCTAACTCCACATTTGACTCATCTGGAGTACACCCACCCGACTTCCCTATTAGAACTGAGGCCAAACTGCACGACGTATATATTACCCCGACAGTAGTATCCAGAGTAATCTCAAAACTCGACCCCCATAAGGCGAGTGGAGACGATGGAATCCCGGTGATAGTTCTTAAGAGGTGTGCTTCTGAACTTTCCCCTGTCCTGTCTAAACTGTTTAACCACTGCCTTTCTGCTTTCTGTTTTCCTGCATGCTGGAAGTTCTCCTCAGTCATTCCTGTCTTTAAGAATTGTGGTGAACCCTCGGATCCTACCAACTATCGTCCTATCAGTCTTCTACCGATATTCGGGAAAGTATTCGAGGCCATAATCAATGCTGAAATTGTCCAACATCTTACTGCCCACAAACTCTTCTCTGACAGGCAATATGGCTTCCGCTTTGCCAGGTCCACGGTCGACTTGCTAACAACCGTAACGGAGTACATGCTCCAGGCCCTTGATGAGTCTGACGAAGCTCGCGCGGTTGCTCTGGACATCTCCAAGGCTTTTGACAGGGTTTGGCACTCTGGCCTCCTATGCAAGCTACGAGGTTACGGTATTACTGGTCACCTGCTCGACCGAATCCAATCCTTTTTAAATAACCGCAAAATGAAGGTCGTTTTGAATGAGCATGCCTCTTCACCCTACAGCACGAATGCTGGTGTCCGACAGGGGTCTATCCTGAGCCCGACGCTATTCCTTATTTTCATCAACAACCTCCCAGATGAAATCAGTTCCCAAGTAGGCATCTACGCAGACGACACCACAATATACTCCCGCACCAGTAAGAACCTGTCGTGGCGGACAGACATAATCTTGCTGCTGACCTTGAACGGGATCTACACTCTGTGGTGAATTGGGGCAAGAAGTGGCTTGTCAACTTCAATGCGTCTAAGACCAAGCTGTTGTCTGTCAACCATCACAGGCAAACTCTCCTGCCTCCCATTAGCATGAACCAAGCGATTCTCCCTGAGAGCAACACACTACGCCTCCTCGGCCTTACCCTCTCCTCAAACCTCAAATAGAACCACTATATTGCTAAATCTACTGCTAAGAAGGTTGGGTCACTTTGCCGATCCAGGATGTTTTTTCCGCCTGAATCCATCCTGCATATATACAAGTCAACCATCCGTCCGTGCATGGAGTACTGCTGCAATTTATGGTCAGTCGCCCCTGCCGTTCTCCTCAGTGTTCTCGACAAGGCTCCAAAGGAGAGTCTGTAATGTGATAGCTACTGATCTGGCGGCTAGACTGCAGCCACTACCCCACCGTCGAAATGTAGCCTCCCTTTGTCTGTTCTATAAATACTTTCATGGCTTCTGCTCGGACGAACTTAAGTCACTGGTGCCTCCTCAACAGGTGTTTACTCGTGCAACCAGATAGGCAACTGGGTCCCACCCATTCACAGTTAGGTTAGCCAAATGCAGACGACAATTCTACTCCTCCAGCTTCTTCTCTCGCACTTCCCGCCTGTGGAACTCGCTCCCATATTCTTGCTTTCCTGACGGCTACAACCTCCAGAAATTTAAATGCAATGTCAATACACATCTATTAACCACTGGACTCTAGCTCTCTCCCCACCCCCGTATATACTTCCCTTTCTCTCTACCTATGTATTTGTCATCGCACCTGCATTCTCAGCTTTCTATTGCTCCTTTCTAACTAGGTTGTACTCCTCACTCTTTTCTAATTAATCTTTTTACCGTTATGTAACCCCCAGCACATCAGTTGCATTTCTGCCTTGCTCGGGGTGAAATGATTAAAAAAAAAAAAAAGACATGTACATATTTGGCTATGTAAATAGATAATAATATTTACATCGAGCCCTCCACCTGGTTCTATTTTTTTAATATTAATAAAATTCATATTAATAAGATCTGGTTTTGGGATTTTACATTCATGCTGTTCCTTTTCTGTGTTTAATATATATATATATATATATATATATATATAGATAGATAGATAGATAGATAGATAGATAGATAGATTTAAACAGCATGTATCATTGTCCATTGTTAATTTAATATGTATATATATATACAAACGCACACACAGATGCACACACATAGACACACAGACAAACACACACAATATATATTAACCACTTATTAGTAAGAATTTAAGTAAACCGGGATACAGTCGTATTAAAAAAATACATATACAATGTAGAGCTTTTAAAGGTATTTATTCAGAAATTAGTGAATTACGCAACCTTTGTTTTAAACTTTCGGTATCTTCAGGTATTTTATATCAACTTTCAGAGGTCGAAACCAATTTTGCGTAATCTAACTTCTGAATTAAAACACACACACACACACACACACACACACACACACACACACACATATATATATATATGGATAGAGTAAGTAAAAAAAAACAAGTAGGAAAAAAGTGTTTTTAATCTCACATGTTTTGCTTTTAACAAGCTTCTTCAGAAATTTATTAAAGACGAACGATTTAAAAATCTAAGAGACAGTATGTTGATTGAAGTATAGCTTCATTGGTTACATACATGCCACGTGTGATAAAGCAATGGATGATTATTAAATGTAGAAGAAAATACTAAATGTAGAAGAAAATACTTGTGTTTGCTTCAGAGTGTGTGTGCCAACGCGTAATAAAAACATTAAGTTATATTTAGACAACCTGTATTCATTGAAACAAGATTGATTGAAAAGAAAAACGAGTGTTTTTTTTTTATTGTAGTTTCTACAATTTTCGAATAAGTGGCGTGTAATATACTGGAAATTTTGGATAAACATTCTAAACTGCATGACTGTTTTGTTGTTTGTTCATGTACTTTCAATTATCGCAGTCATTTGCAAGAACCAATGTTCTGTCAGAATAAGAATTCTTTTGTCTATCTTATACTTTGTAAATTTCTTGTCTGTTTTTTTTTAAATTTAACTTGTATATATATATATATATATATATATATATATATATATATATATATATTTGTTTTTCTTTAATCCAAAGTGGAAGAGTAGGAAGGTAAATTCCAAGAACCTGATCCTAAACAATATTAAAAAATTTTAACATTAAAAAGTGATGCAGGCAGAGAGCTCAATGTATTAAGAATACAGAGCCAATATAAATTAGAGAAAATTTTCAAAATTCAATGGTGTCGGATGTACATTTCGACATAGGATCTCTAATAGAGATTCCACGTCACGTCAGCGACATTGTTTTGTTCCAAATGGCGAAGGCCCTGAGGTAAAGTGTGGAAGGGTTTTAGGTTAACAACGGTCACAAAGTACAACAGGACAGAGTTCAAATTTCTCTAATTTATATATATATATATATATATAATAATAAAATTGACTCTGTACGTATTCAAATCTTAAAATGTTACACAAGTAATTTTTAAGAACCACGAATAACCGGCAGAATCTAACTCCGTTATCGCCCTCGGCTATAAAGCTTTGGACAACGAGGGAAAAAAAAAAAGAAAACTGCGGAGCACCGACAATACATACAGCACTTCACAGCAAAGAAAAAAAAACCTCAAACGGAACAAACCACAAAGAAAGAAAAGTGCTCGATACTAAACTAACCAAAAAGGATTAACTAAGAGGCAGTAACGTAGAGCAAAACCCACTATATATATATATATATATATATATATATATATATATGTGTGTGTGTGTGTGTGTGTATGTGTATATATGACCATTTTTATGTGTGTGTGTATATGTGTATATATGACCATGTGTATATATGACCATTTTTACTGCCACTTGTGTGCAGGGGGTTACAGAGGAGGAAGTTGTGATGAGAAAGACAAAGAGGTTATAGGGGGATCCAGGAAGTAGCTAAGAGAAAGATGAGAATACTAGCGTGATGAGAGTGGAGTGGACGGAGAAAAGTTCCAGGTAATAATTGAGTTCTTGTAATTGTTTTTCTTATTTTATAATAACACTAGCAGTATAGCCCTGCGTTGCTCGGGTGTAATGAAAGCTTTAAAACTAATCCATGGTCCTGGAGCTCAGACTCTTTGGACGTTGGCACGAAAGACTAAAAAGAAATAGTTGTTTTCCAGTTAAAGCGAAACCGTAGACTGAAAGAAAAATGAATGGATGTAAGTCAAATTTTGATTTCCTGGTAGCGATATCAAATAGGTTTTTTTCGTCGCAAACTGAATTTTGAAGGCTAAATAAGATCTCTGAGTAAATAGTATCATGACTGAGACTAAGAACTACAATTATACCTACTTAGAGCCAAACCCGAAGCAAAAACTAAAGTAAAAGGGCTGAAAAATTACAGACATATAGGCAGATAAACAAACACACACACACACAAATATCTTGCCGTTTATATATATTATCGATTTTCTGCACTATTGTAAGAACTGCAACCTTGAAACTTCTGAATATCGTTTCTTATGCCTGTGTCTATGAGTGTATCAAATTTGATTACAATCGGACCACTCCTTCTATAACCCGATTTTTTTGATTGTCGATTTTCGATATTTATCGGGGGTATCTCGACACAAAATCTAGCTAAGAACACTTGCAGACGCTTATAGTACAACTGTATAAATTTTCAAGAAAATTGGTTCAGCCGTTTTGGTGTCTATAGGTAACGGACACACACACACACACTCACTCACACACACACACACATACACGCACACACAGAGTTCCATTTATAAATAAGTTTATATTATAGGTTATTATTCAGATGGTTTAAGTATTTATTTGATTTTATATTACTATGCTGTTAAATACATTTATCTATATTTTAACGCAACTATAACTAAATTTAACACTGGTTTTGTTGAAAATCATTTCAGAGTGGTAGACATGTTTGTGAATTAAATTTAGGAAGAATTTTCCAATATCTGTTTAGGCCTTACGGCTGAAGGAAAGATTTAACAATATAATGTTATGTTTACGTACGTTCTGCTTATATCTGCCTACTTTGTGTTTATCAGAGTATTCTAAATCAGTGTTGAGCACATTTTTTAGGCCTATCACGTTGAATACACCGGTTCTCGCTCGATCACCGAAGTTAAGCAACGTTGAGCCTGGTCAGTACTTAGATGAGTGAACGCTTGGGAATACCAGCTGCTGTAAGCGTTTAGTGACGGATGTACGTGCCATACCACGTGCCATACCACGTATATATATATATATGTGTGTGTGTGTGTGTGTGTGTGTGTATATATATATATATTTTCTAAACATATGCTGTTAAATATAAGAGACAATGAATGTCTATTATGTTTAATCATGAGCCGTTCTAGACGTCGTAGTTTTACTTTAATTTCAGTTGAAAATAAAGAAAAAAATTCTCTCTGAAGATGGCTCATGTGAGCCGAAAGCTTACAAGAAAACTAATAAATAATTATCCAAATGTTGGAGAATTTTTGTCTTTATTTTCACATCTGGCCTTGCGTGGGATGGCTAGTAAATACGGAAAGGTCTTAGGCGAAAGCATTCACTATTTCGATAGTCGATTCCGCTCCAACCCGTGACATGCCTATATGTGTATTATTGTTAATTGTACCTTAGTACAATAAATCTGTATTTTTTTTATTCCTGGTTTGGCGTTCCATTCTTCAACTGATCATTTTATACTGTATTCCTTTTCGGGATATATCAGAATGTTATGTTTTCGCTGCTTTTATCTTTATCTTTTGACTATAACTTAATTTATTTTGTATTGTTTTGAAAAAAAAGCACACGACTGGAAATTGCCCGAGTGTATCATTCTACTTAAAAAAAATATTTTCACTACTGTATTTAGGCAGCAAAACCTCTTTTATGCAAGTTTTGTTAAAAATAACAGACAAGTTGCTATGATTAAGTTTTTATTTTGTATAACTTTTTGTTTTTTTGCATAATTTTTTTTTTATAATCGTTTCACACCGAGCAAGGCATTTCACTGCCACTATTGCGCAGGGGGTTACATAGAGTTGTGAGAAAGGATGGTTAGATATAGGAAAAGTTAGAAGGAGGGTGATAGACGGGTAAAGATACCGAGAATGAGAGTTGGGTAGATGGTGAGAGTGTTGGGAGAATAGGTGCAGTTTAGTGTGATAGGAGGTGTCTATTGACCTTACATTTAAACTCCTGGAGATTGTAGCTATCGGGAAAGCAGACATGTGAAAGGGAATTCCGGGTGGTGGGTGGCAAGAAAAGAAGCTGTTGGAGTAGAAATTACGGTTCCATCTTATCTGTTTTACTCTAAAAGGGTGGGACCTGATCTTATATATTCTTTTTTTTTTTCAGTAAATAACTAATAAAATAATTTATAAAAAAATTGTCCAAATATTTTATTTATCCACGCACTTTCGGCTATACTTTTAGCCATTATCAAGGATTAATTTTATTTTACTTTTAACTGAATATATAGAGGGTTTTATTTATGTATCCAGAGTTACAGGAATGTTTTATATTCCAAACACGGCCAGTATATGGTGACCGTGTTCATAGTTGATATTATTGAGTATCGGCTTTTTCTTTTTTCTTTATGATGGTTCCATTATTTTTATGATGTTATTATATTTGTATTATCGGCTAGTATTAATCCGTCTTTTCTCTCTATTTATGGGTTAAATAATAGGACAGATTGGGTGCTGTAGCCGTGGTCGGCAACCAATCTACCGCAGAAAGCAATGGCAACCTACTGTTGGTTAATTTTCTGCCCAGTCAGTTATGTCTCTTTTGAGACATAATCGCCCAAAGCGTGTATCACATATGGCACTTAACTGAATGATGTTACGGATAAAGTTTCGTAGGTCTCCATGTGTATTTAAATGAGACACAAAAAAGCTATGTTCAGAGAGATGTAATGTGAATCTTTATGCAAAACATGTAGTATATCCAATGCAACTATTTACTAATAGTTATACGTTTTAAAGGGCATATAAATTTATCAATAATGCTTGCATATATATATATATATATATATATATTTATATGTATTGGTAAGTAAGTAGCTAACCTAGAGAGCCAATGAACCTAACAAGGTTTCACCAAATTGAATCTTCAGGGAAAGCCAACTTTCCCTGATGATTCAATTGTTGAAACCTTGGTAGGTTCGTTGGCTCTCTAGGTTAGCTACTTACTTGTTTGCTCTACTAGTGTATTGGGCGCTTTACGTGTTAGGTTACTCGACTCGGTTTTTTTTCTTTCGACTAGTACTTTGACTAATGTTCAAGTGCTTAGTTCGTTTCTTTTTTGTTTCCATTTCTCCCCTCCGCGTCTATACTCGGTGTTTTTTTTTTGAGACGTGTTCAAAGACAAATATATATATATATATATATATATATATATATATATATAAATGCAAGCATTATTGATGAATATATATATATATATATTCATATATATGTATGATACATATATATATATATATGTATATATGAATATATATATATATATATATTCATATATATATATATATTCATATATATATATATATATTCATATATATATATGATACATATATATATGATATATATATATGTATATAATATATATATATATTCATATATATGTATGATACATGACATATTCATATATATATATATATATATATATACATGATATGAATATATCATGTATCATACATATATATGAATATATACATATATATGAATATATATATATTTATATATACATATATGTCGAAGGAGAAAGATCTGAGCCCACAGAGAGTTTGGAAGAGTACACTTTCCGAACGTACTTCTAATAGTCTTAGAGATAGATGTTACTTATATTACAAAGAAAAAATACAACAATAATAATATAATCAAAGCCATCTGTTGAATCAGAGGAAAGAATTAGTGTTTAAATATCGGCATAAAAGCAAATTCAAATTTCGATAATATGATTTTGGCTCAATTCCATATATTCTCTACCATTTAATTCTTCTAATGTCAAAAGTATTAAGTTGTTATAAAAATAATGACTGCTCCAAGTGTTGTATTTTGAAAAGCTATTTTAACATAGTATTCAGGATATATATTAGGAGAATTTTGGTATACATATCAAATAATGTGTGCTCTTTAATGTATTTTAACTTATTTTCAGGCAGAAATATTCTTGAAGCGTAGAAGCCCTTAATTATGAAGATGTCAAAACATGATCTTCGTTTACTTTTCTTGTATGAGTTCAATGTTGGGCATAGTAACTCCCAAACTTTTGCCGATATCAACAGAGCGTGGGGAGATCGATCTACAAGTGATCAGACAGTACGAAAGTAGTTCCAGAAATTCCTTATTGGTGATAAGAGTCTTGGAGATTAACAAGATAGAGAACAGTCATGCAGTCTTGACAACAAACAATTGTAAGCAGTTGTTGAGCAAACCTCACGTCAAAATGTCAAAGAAATGTCTAAAATGATTGGTGAAAACACTGCAACAGTCTCACGCCATTTGTAGAGTACTTGCAAGGTGAAAAAGCTCGGTAAATGGGTTCCTCATGATCGTAGTGAAAGCCAAAAGCGATTTGAAGTGTGCTCGATGATCTTTCTGCGTAACACCAATGATCCCTTTCTTGACTGAATAATCAATTGTGATGAAAAGTGGATCCTTTATGATAACCGTAAACGATCAGGTCGGTCAATGGCTTGATTGTGATGAGTCCCCAAACATTTCCCAAAGCCAAAGTTGGATCAGGAAAAGAATATGGTAACTGACTGGTGATTTGCAGTTACTCACTATAGCATTCTGGAAGCCAATTAGATCATCAATGCAGAAGTTCACTGCAATCAACTTGTTGAAATTCATAAGTTGACCACATTCCCCTATATTTTCCGGATATTTCACTTACTGATTATTATATTTTTAATCATTTAAACCCAGTTTTAAATTGTTAAATTTTTAGGTCCAGAACAGAAGTGGAATCAGATTTCAAAGAGTTCGTTTCATCACAGCCAATAACTATTCATCAACGGGGAATAAATAATCTCGTCGATCGATGGCAGCGTTGCATAAGGTTCAAGGCTCAAGATTTTGCCTAACGTCAACATTTCTATAGTTAATTTTCCAAGAATAAAAATATGTTTCTGAAATCAGCCACTATGTTGATAACAACCTAATATATCTAATTCTAATTTCGATTTTTCCACCTTTATAACCCTAAGTACTTATTGTTTATAATTTATAAACTCTCCTCTACTCTATAATCTCCCCATCTCGCTTTCTCTTGATCGAGTTTATATTTTTGTCTATGTTTTAATGAAAATAGAATGGTTCTTTTCTTATTATTACTTTGCAAAATATTACAAGACAGCCAGGAAGCGTTTGCTTCGGCCAGCCAATAAGAAGAAGAGACTAGTATGGGGAAGGGAACTCAAAAACTGGTCACCAAAACAGTTCATTTAATGCACATGTTATTGTGCAGTATTAGCAAAGAACAATTCTATTTTCATATAGAATAATCCACTTGGCAATAAATAAAGTAGTATGAAATACATCATTTCTTTTAAAAACTGTGGTGGCCTAATAATTATGGCCGGATATATATATATATATATGTGTGTGTGTGTGTGTGTGTGTGTGTGTGTGTGTGTGTGTGTGTGTGGTTGAATAATTTCGGCTTACTATTTTTATTTTAATTTTAATCCTCATATTGACGGATTCATTTTTTCGTGTTGTAATTGAAATAAAGGAAAACGCCGTAATTTTCCTCTTACTTCTTATTTTCCAAGGAGTTTCAATCTCATCCAAGATCATCTTCAGGGGTAAATTGATAAAAGATTAATGTAGCTGATCGTTGTGATGACTTCTTCTCACCGGACTTCTTACTACCAGACTATTTCTCACCGGACTGCATCCCACCGGACTGCTTCTCACCGGCCTTCATTCTACCAGACTTCTTCTCAGCTGACTTCTTCTCATCGTCCTTCTTCTTGATGTCCTTTCTCTCACCGGACTTCTTTTCGTCGTCCTTTATCTCACCGGACTTCTCACAAAAATCAAACAAGTGCAATAATTTAAGTTTCTGAAAAAAAATTCTAACAGTGAACAGAAATTGCTTCATTTAAATCAAAAGACACAAATCATAATCAATGATGCATTCCAAAAGCTAAGATAAGTATTAAGAGACAGGAAAACTTCGTTAAAAATAAAACAGAAAGTACTAAATATTTACGTGATATATGTCCTCCTATACAATATTGAATGTTTAAAATCCTTAAAGATAAAGAAAAAAACTTAAAGCTAGAAAAATGTGGTTCTTTAGAATGGTCAATACATGTGAACAACGACGAGGTTTTGGGGAAAATAAAAACAAAAAGGAAAGGATAAAACAGTTGAAATTTCTGCGGTGCATAATTGTAAAACAACAACAAAGACAATGGTAGTCGTAATTCTGAATTACTTTATTTTCGTACCAACGAGATACAAATACAAAAATACACTTGGTCTCTCGCTAATCAGCTGTTTATGTACACTGGACAAGGTAACGTATATCTGCCTATAGAAGTCCTGCATTATCTAGTGAGACCTTCTATTTCTACTTTATATGCTTCATTCCTCTTTTGGCCACAGGACGGAGTTAGTTGAAGGTTTACCCCAGACTATGTATGCGATTGCTCTCGCATTTGTGGGGATAGTGTTTCAGGTTCTCGCGAGTTTTGATGTGGACGTTGACTACTGGTGCCGTCCAGTATTACCGTTCTCCTGTATTATTTAGTACTGGCCCCTGCTGAATCTGCGGTAAAGTCAATTTTCTTTTCGTCCGATTCATTCAGCCAGTCAGTTTAGTGTCGTACGCTTAGGCGACCATGTCTCGAAAGAGTCATGACTGACCGGGCAAAATATTTTCTCGCAAGAGGTTGCCATTATTTCTGCGGTAGACTGGTTGCCAACCAAGGCTATAGAACCCAAGTTATTCAACCCATATCTGGAGGGAGAAGTGTTGAATTATATTATTATATTATATTAATAAGTAGTAATTAGTAAGGGATCAGTTTATTACTTCATCAGAATAGAAGACAGATCCACACATTAGGTCTAAAAGAAGCTATAAATGTATTCATTTATGATCATATTGTACTAATTTTAGGGGGATCAGTTTATTACTTTATGACAATAAAAAACCGATCCCCCACTTTATGCCCAGTAGTTATACGTCATACATGATACACGCTAGGGCGATCATGTCTTTATAGAAATATGAATAACTGGGCAGAAGATTTTCCCGCAGTAGGTTGTCACTATTTCTGCGGTAGACTGGTTGGCAACCAAGGCTATAGAACCCAATCTGTCCTGCTATTTAAAAAGGGAGAAATTATGGATTTATCCCTTTCTGAAGGGTATTTGTGCGTAAGTGAATGCAACTAATTCAACTAGAATTCGAACTCTGCTCCTCGATTTGCTATTCCGAGCCTATATCCACTGCACCATGACGCATATTCTGGTTCTTTACTTGCGGTATTTGATTTACGTTTTACGTTGGGTGATAGTAGAATAGGATGTGCGTTGTGGTACAGTGGATATCGACTCAGAACGAGAAATCGGGGGAGCCGAGTTCAAATTCCAGCTGAATTTCTAGCATTCATTTATGCACTAATACCCTTAGGAAAGGTATTAATCCGTCTCTTCCCTCTAGTTATGGGTTAAATAATAGGGCAGATTTGGTTCTATATTCTTGGCTGACAACCATTCTACCGCAGAATGCAATGGCAACCTACGGGATAATCTTCTGCCTAGTCAGTCATGTCTCTTTCGAGACATGATCGCCCAAAGCGTGTATCACGTATGGCACTTAACTGAGTGATAGAGGCTTATAATCCGTTTCAATAACCATAGAAAATTTACCAGGTTGCTGCGGCCGGACCCTAGGACCTATAAATGTATCATACTATTCTAGCCTAGATGTGGCTAGTCTATTTTCCGTGTTGCTATCTTGAACCGGCTGTAAATCAGGATTCCACGAGGTCGAGGGGCCCGCTTCCTGGGTGGAATGATGTGGGACATCAATAACTGTAGATTTTATGGAGCAAGCGACGCTTGCTTTCATCCACCCGCTAACGGTACTGCCGGTTACCGAGAATCTCAGCGATTCTCCCGGTTTTCTTCCAACGACGCGGTTAAAGGACATCTTGAATTTGAATCTGAACAGTATCGCCAATTTGTAATTCCCGAATTGTTCAACAATATTAATTGTAAAAGTGCTCGTTCCGCATATGACTTTTGGCCATTTTTTGTCGATTTCAGTTCACCAATTTCTCTCCCTTGCTTACGTCTTTGGTATTTGTCCCCTAGAACAGGTCAGTGGTCTTTGAACACGGACGTATATGTGCATGGCAGAAGACATACAAAGATCCTTGAAGGAAGTGTTGCGTTTGGCCAGAAAACCAGCATTATGACCCAACCGATTACAGCTGTTTATGTTGTCTGCGAGTATACGCTTAGCCGTTTTGGTGGCCAGTTCTGCCTGGCCGTTACTTTGTTAGTAGTAAGCCGACGAAGTACATTTCTGTATTCCTTAATTCTTAAGGAACGAGTCATTTTCTTGAGAATCAAAAGGTGGTCACCTGTCGGAAGAATTTTATTGAGATGCTCCATTTATACAAAACCAAGTTCTCAAAGTGTCAAATTCTGCTTTGGCTTCCCCAGATGACATTAGGGCCACTTCTCCCCAACCAGTGTGCCGACCTGCACATATAGTATAATTTCTACTGTGTAGGTTGAAAAAATCAATGGGAATGCAAAGTTAGACGGTTGCATCAGTGGCTTCTTAGGTTGTGACGGTATGATAGCGTTACATATCTGGCATTGGGCCCTGGTGTTCCGGACGCTGACACCCAAATAAGGCCAAAATAGACGTTGTCTCGTATTTGCTAGTATGCAATGTACACCCTGGTGTGCAAAATGTGCAGATTCAAGTACGAAGTTGTCGAGGCATAAAGATTTTACTCTCCTTGATCGTTACTCCTTGGCGCAGTACATTTCCTCGTGCATGGCTCTAAACCGAGAGATCATCGACGGATTGCTATGGCGTGGTTGGGCGAAACAAGTCCGTATATATTCCATCAGATTCTGAGATTCTTCATCAATAACAGTAAGTTATATAATCCGTTGTGTCAGAACTTGGTATCAACTGACTCATCTCAAAATAGGCTATCGAATATGCAACAGGTTTTGTTCCGACCACGTCTACTGTAATGTCTGACCGATGGTTGTATTTGTCTCTGGACGCGTGAAATCCGGGGAGAGAACAAAAATATCTCTACCGGCTCCATTTAGTAATAAATGTACTGGCATTTTGTGCGGCTAGAGAATTTGGTAAGCTGTGGTACCCGTTCAATGTTTACATAACTGGACACATTGTCTGAGCCAGAACTATGAAGACCTGATTAAATGAGGACGGGGTATGATGGGTATCCACGTGGATGCAACGTTCAGTTAAGTCTATTGTGCGTCTGTGGGGAACTTTCTTTTTGGGGTGGATCTACCATACTTGAGCACCATACTTGAGCACCAGGTTGTAGGAGTGCCTGTTCACCACCACCGGTTCAATTATACCCAGTGCGACACCCCAGTCGAGATTTTGTTTCACTCTCTTTTTCTAATGGGATCGCTGTGTGAGCCGCTGATGGCGTCACATCAGTGACGAAGGTAATGTCCAATGGCCTTCCTGTCATGGTTTGTTAGGGTTGATGCAGGCATGTATTAAATGCGCTGTCCTTGAAATGATCACGCATTCATAGTTTCAGTAGTTGCCTATTGGTCTTCATCGGAAGAAACAGGATGCTACTAGACATCGCTGGAATGCGTTCTCTGTGTAGACATGTTCAGAGGGCATTTTCATTTGCGCCCGTTAACGAAATTAGCCTTGATGTCTGGGTTTGGAAATCTGGTGACAGCAGATGTATGGCCTTCAAGGCAGATTCTAATAAGTCAAAACCAGACATATTGTTTGGCACATACACCACCTGCCGTCTCTCTCTGAAGCCAATTTTCATATGCATGAACAACGCGGCCTTTATATGAAGTTGCTTGTCTGTGATACAACGTATTCGATGACTTGTTGGCACGAGGTACTCGTTCGAGCACCTGAGTAGTTTTAATATCTCTGGTCCACTTGAACAGGTTTGAGCCCCAGTATCGGATGTGTTGACTACCGTGGCTAATTGGACCAGTCTGGGTGCGTCCAGATGAAGCGTGGGTTTGATACATTATAGTCCCTTATATTGTCAGTGAGAGCGGTGAATCTGGGTCACCTCCTACAAATCGCTTTCCATTCCACGCAAGAAGAGGCACAGCACCGGGCGGTATCAAACCGGTTTTACAGCTTCGTTTTGATCTGTCAGCATAGCGGATTAATGCTGGTGGGGGAACTTTCAGACTTATGATGGTAAAGTGAATGTTCGTGGTTTTATTTTCAAGATTAGTAGATTTCTGGCAGATCTTTTTTTATGTAACCCATAATCCCACAGTTATGACATAACAATTTAACTGTCTTAGTGCAACCCTCATAAGGATTTTTATTCGGCGAAGAAGAGTGTACATTCGTTCTTCGGGGTTGTCGAAGCGCATGGTAGTAGGTAAGAAGTTGACGGGCGAACATCATTTCGTAAATGTACAGCTGTCTTTTCCTTCGTTTCCAAGCTAACGAGTTAGTCGAACTTTTGTTCGAGTGTGCTGAGGTTAATAGTCTCGGCCAAAATTCGATTCTGGTTTTTCTTACTGGCGCGTCCCGCGATCATCTGCCCATCTATCATGTCGCATGCGTAGTTGAATCGTTGATCGCAACCTTCTGTGTTGGAACAGTCAGTGAACAAGCAAAATTTCGTTTGAGCTCGTAGCCTTGCTAAAAAAATGAGTGATTAGCTGGTTTTCTCTCTGACGTGTGTGATGAAAAGTATGCCGCTGAACTTCCTCGTGCAAGTTCTTTAACACAACGAATTGGATGCGTGACAAAATTCATTTTTCTGTAACCGGATTTAAGGTTTCAGGCCCTATAAGGTCGAAAAAGAGGTTTGCTTCAGAAGAACGAATGGAACGTATTTATTTTCATTGTCACTAAAATCGACTGAGAGTGTACACTTCTTCTTCTTCTTCTATGTGCCCTGTCCCTTCAGGACGTAGGCGATCATGGATCTCCACGTCACCCTATCCCTTGTGGCTCTTAGTATGTTTGCTCCTGTTGCTCCTGGCAACCCCCGTTCCGTCATCCACCTGATCAGACCCTGCAAATATGTTATCCGCTGCCTTCCTCTGTCTCTCCTTCCTTCTATCTGACCAGTCAGTATCAGGTTCTCCAGGCTCTCCTTCCTCATTGTGTGTCTCAGGAACTTCAGTTGTCTCTTCCTGATGCTCAGTATCAATTTCCTTTTTGTCGCCATTCTTTCCAACACCTCATCGTTGCTTGCATGCTCAGTCCACGATACCCGCAGCATCCTTCTGTAGAACCACATTTTGGCTGCTTCAAGTTTTGTTCTCATTTTCGATGATATTGTCCAGCATTCACTGCCGTATTGAAGAACTGACATCACGTAGCAGTCTAGCACTCTTTTCTTCGTTTCTATTGAGATCTTCCTGTGTGTTAGTATTTTGCTCATCTTCTGGAACGCGTCCTTTGCCATGCCAATTCGCCTTCGGATCTCAGTGTCGCACTTTCCATCTCCTGTTAGAACACTTCCTAGGTACTTAAATTCTTGGACTTGTTCGATTCTGTTATCCCCCACCTGTATTTGGCATTTTGGGTTGTATCTTTTGCTGATGACCATGCACTCAGTTTTCTTAAAGTTTATTTGTAGTCCCTTCTTGTCACTCTCCACTGCTACTTTCTGTATGAGATCTTGCAGTTTCCTTTCCGTGTCCGCAATCAGTACTGTATCGTCCGCGTATCTTATGTTGTTCAGGTTGTGGCCTCCAATAACAAATCCTGGTGTGTCATCTAGGGTCCTCAAAATATTCTCGCTGTATAGGTTGAACAAATCCGGTGAAAAGACACATCCTTGTCTTACGCCTTTTTCTATCTGTGTGTATCAGGCCGTTTGCTGCCAGTAGAGATTCTTGATTATTCTTATGTCTTTGCCGAAAATGTCGAGGTTGCCTAGCATTTCCATCAATTCTTTGTGTCGTATTTTGTCGAATGCTTTCGTGTAATCAATGAAGCATAGGTACAAGTCTTTCTTCATTTGTAATGCCCTTTCAGAGAGCATCCTAAATATGAATATGGCGTTCCTTGTTCCAGTGTCCTTGACGAACCCGCACTGTTCCTGCCCTATCTCTGGCCTGATTCTGCTTCTCGCTCTATTCATCAGGATTCTGACAATCAGTTTTGTAATGTGACTCATTAAGCTGATAGTTCTGTGTAGTTCGCACTCGTTTGCACCAGGTTTCTTCGGCAGCGCTATAAATATCGACTTGCATAGGTCGTCTGGTATTATTCCGCTGCTATAAATTTCGTTTAATATGTCGGTAATCTTTTCTCTGCCATATTCTTCTAAGGCTGTCAGCAGCTCTATCACTATGCCATCTGGGCCAGGTGCTTTGTTTCTGTTCATTTTGGCCATTGCAGCTTCCACTTCGGATTTTAGTATTTCCGGTTCATCCATCTCCTTGTATATTCTCGGTTGTTCTCTCTTGTCGCAAAAGAGATCCTTTATGTATTCTTCCCATCGCTGGAGTATTTCCTCTTTCTCTAATATGATTGTCCCTTCCTTGGATTTTATGCATCCTGTTGAGGAACAGGTTTTTTGTCCCGTCAGTTCTCTTATCTCTTTATGCATCTCTGCTTTGTTGTTCCTGCTCAGTCTCTCTACTTCTGCACATTTGTTGTTGAGCCATTCCTCTTTGGCTTGTCTGCATTTGTTCCTTATCTCCCTGTGAAGTTTTTTGTACTCTGCTCCGTGTCTTGGCGTTATTTTTTGTCTCCTTTGCATCATGTGGAGGATCTCTTCGGTCATCCACTCACTTTTTCTTCTACGTCTGATTTCCTTTGGGGCTATGTTGTTCGCTGAGGTCACCATTGCTTCTTTTAATGAATCCCATTTTGAGTATCCTTTTCCAATTTGTTCTTCATATTTCTTTCTCACGCTGTTATTATATTCTTTCTGCAGGGTGAGATCGTCCTCTAGTGTGTCGTATTGCAGTCTTCGTGATATGCTGGCCTTCTTCAGTCTTCGGAGTTTCACTTTTAGTTTGCAGATGACTGGGACGTGTTCACTTCCGCAGTCAGCACCTGGGTATGTTTTGCATTGGACTACTGCGTTCCTGAATCTCTTGTTTATAGTTATATAATCTATTTGGTTCTTCGTTTCCCCTCCTGGGCTTCTCCATGTCCATAAACGTCGTGGGTGTTCTTGGAACTAGGTGTTAGTAATGACCTGGTCATTGGCTGAGCACCATTGGATCCATTTTTCTCCTCTTTCGTTGCGCTCTCCTAGTCCGAAGTTGCCGTTCGTGTCTCCTTCTCTATCTTTACCTACCTTTGCATTTAAGTCCCCCATTATTATCCTAACTTCTTGGCTTTTGCACTGAGCCTTAGCACTGTCCAGTATTGAATAGAATGATTCTATTTCGTCCTCCGAGCTTTGAGTTGTTGGCGCATAGACTACTATAATAGCTATATTGAGGGGTCTTCCCCGCAGTTTAACCAAGAGGACTCTCTCTGACAGTTGCCAGTATCCAAGTACACATCTCTTCACTTGTTTGTTTAGTATTAAAGCGACCCCTTTTTCGTGTTTTTTATCTCCTGCATAGATTATCCTGTGGGTGTCGCTACTGAAATCTCCGTTATTAGGCCATCTTGTTTCACATATTCCTAGGATGCTGATATTCAGTCTGTTCATCTCCTGTTTGACATTCTCTAGTTGTCCACAGTTCAGTGTCCTGACGTTCCATGTTATTCAATACAAAATTCTCTCAGACTTTGCTATTGAGAAAAAGATGACGAATATGCCGGTAGATCAAGAGAACAGACATTTTGACAAAGTTCCATTATGCCCCGAAATATAAGGTTTCAAATGAACGAATAATACCTATTTACTTTCATTTTCGCTACAAGAGACGGAGATTGTACATTGTCTCAGACTTTGCTATAGGGAAATACAGGGTGACCCCCCCCAAAAAAAAACAACGGAAACTTTTTAACAATCCAATAAAACCAAGAGTGATCGAAGAACAAGATTTCATTCAAAGTAATTAAAACCTTAAAACATACCATTTAAGAAACAGTGATGGAATTTTCATTTTTTTAAAATTACGTCCTGTAGATGGCGTCCACCTGTACGAATGCATTCTTGAAATCTGCTGTTGAGATTCCTCCTCATTGACCGCTGCAACATCTCAGCTGGGATACTGTGAATTTCATCCGGAATTTTCTGTTTTAACTCATCCAGAGTTCTTGATGTCACTGTTTTGCAGTGCTGCCACTTGCTCATGTCTGCCAATGCACGCTTAAAGAATTCCCGTTTTTTTTTTGTGGTGGGGGGCACCCTGTATTTATGTTATTACTAGTTTGAGTTTGGACATTCTGATTTTTAATTTAAAAAAATGGACGTCTGAATTACCTACAAATATTGCATTAACAATGTTTTGACAATAGCAGTGATTATTCTATACAATTGTTTCTATAGCTAATAGGGAACGATGGATTCATCCCTTTTCCAATGGTTTTTGCGCGTAAGTGAATGCAATGGATTCAACTGGAATTCGAACTCGGTTCCCCGATTTCTCGTTCCGAGCCCATATCCACTGCACCACAATGCACATCCTAAGCCCGGAGCCAAGGGATATTTACTCTTCTTCCCAACTTAACTTCTTTAGTATATATGTTTGTCAATACAAATGATTTATTTGACGGGCATAACGGAGTTTTCTTTATACAGGGAGACCAAAAAAACAAAAAACAAAAAAAACAAAACAAAAAAAAACAGAACAGAAACTTTTTAACAATCCAATAAAAGCAAGAGTGATGAAAGAATAATATTTCATTCAAAGTAATTAAAACCTTAAAACATGTCATTTAAGAAACAATGATGGAATTGTCATTTTTTAAAAATTACGTCCTGTAGATGCCACCCCTGTATGAATACATTCTTGAAATCTGCTATTGAGATATTGACAGTGACTGAGATTCCCTGTTCATTTTCAAAAAATAAGGTCCGATGATCCCGTGTAATAAAACAACACACCATACTGTCACCTTCAGTTAAATGCCATACGTTAAACACGCTTGGGCAATCATGTCTCGAAAGGGCAGAAAATTATCCTGCAGTAGGTTGCCATTGCTTTGTGCGGTAGACTGATTGCCAGCCAAGGCTATAGAACACAATCTGTCCTGTTATTTAACCCATAACTGGAAGGAAGAGACGGATTAATACCTTTCCCAAGGGTATTTGCGTGTAAGTGAATGCAAGGAATTCAACTGGAATTCGAACTCGGATCCCCGATTTTTCGTTCCGAGTCGATATCCACTGCACCACAACGCTCATCCACCTTACTAGCGTATAAAGGGCGCTCATGAATTTCATCAGGATTTGTGTCTTTCCAGTAACGGTAGTTCTGTTTATTCACGTAACTTGTGAGATGAAAATGGGCCTCAACACGACTGGCTTAGAAATTCATCTTGATCCATGGTTTCTGAAACTGCAGAGCGTTTACTTCGTGAGGCCACTGTTTCGCAATGCTGCTACTTGCTCATGTCTCACACTTAGAAAATTCCCTTTTATTGGGGTCACCCTGTAGAAGACCAATGTGGTAATAGTTCGAAAAACAAATGGTCCGACAGAGATCCACATACTATGGCGAAATATGTAAGACTATTTAATTTCATTGTCATTACAAGAGACACAGAGACACTGTTGAATACAAAAACTCTGTAACTGCTTAAGAAGACGAATAATGTGGTAGTTCTAAGACGCAGACTGAGTTTCACATAGTATGCCAAAGTTATGACTTCTGAAAAGAGAATGACAGGTGTGTTTATTTTCATTGTCACTACAAAAGTCACAGAGAATACATTGTTGTATACAGAAAGCCTGCAGACTTTGCTATAGGGGAACAGAAGATTCAGTCAGTTAAGTGCCATACATGAAACACGCCTTGGGCGATCATGTCTCTTTTGAGACATGACTGACTAGGCAGAAGATTATCCCGCAGTAGGTTACCATTGCTTTCTGAGGTAGATTGGTTGCCAGCCAATGCTATAGAACCCAATCTGTCCTGTTATTTAACCCATAACTGGAAGGAAGAGACGGATTAATACCTTTCCCAAGGGTATTTCTGCGTAAGTGAATGCAATGGATTCAACTGGAATTCGAACTCAGTTCCCCGATTTCTCGTTCCGAGTCGATATCGACTGCACCACAAAGCACATCCTAAAGCCGGAGCCAAGGGATATTTACTCTTCTTCCCCACTTGAGAGAGATGTGACACAAGTTCTTTTTTAATGTGGGAGACCTGCGAGCGTACGCCCAGGTACTGGTCAAAATCGCGGTGGATTGGTTCAAAACCGGTCTAAACTGGTCTTAAACTGGTCATAATTTGGTCATTTTGACCCCAGCCCGAAGGCCGGAGCCAGAAGATTAATATGATGATAATCTTAAGGTTACTGTTCAACTGAGTTCCACATTCTATGCCCAAAGACATAAGACTTCAGAAGTGTGAATGAAACCTATTCACTTTTACTTTCGCTATAAGAGACACAAGGAATACACTGATGAATTCAGCAATGCCTCAGCTGTAAAACACAATTTTTATATTATTGCGCAATCCTTATCAAAAGCATTCTTTATTTCGTGGGTTGAAATCTTTGTAGCGCCGTTCAAATATTGGTTGTCGTTGTTGCTCCTTGCAAAAAGTGTGGCTCACTCTCTGTGTTTACATTCAATGTTCGGTCTCCATAAATATTCTACAATATCGGTGAATGTCATTCTTTTCTAATACAGAGGAATTCATTAAAACACTCTTTTTTTCTTACGCAGTTCTATTCCAGTTGCCATTTTGCGAGGTTATCACACAGAAATGCAGAATGATATTATGGGTTATACGTGGAAAGGCACAACTGCGATATGCTGTTCTTATTTAACAACATAGATTAAACTAATTTCAAAGTAATTTTAAAGTCCTTCCCATGTATTTTTGATTGGTTGATTGATTTGTTTTTTACGACTTATCAACATTTTTGCAGTTTATTTAATACCAGAAAATATTTGATTGCAAGAATATTTTGGAAGAAATTCTAAGCAGAGTACTGAGAAATATGAACATTTCTCTAGAAAGAAGGAAAAGAGTGCTCAACTGTTATGTATCCTCTTGTATGTCAGTGAGTACTGGACGATCTCTTCATAGATGAAGAGTAGAATTGAAGCAACAGAAGTGTAGTTCTACAGAATGATGCTGAGGATGCCATGGACGAACATGTAGATAAGACCAAGATTTGTAGAAAATGGAAATAAAAAGGAAATTAATATTTAACATCAAGAAAAGAGAGTTGAGGTCTCTAGAATATATAACGAAAAAAGAAGGCTTGGAAATTCTGCTACTCACAGGAGAAATAGAAGGCAAGAGAGGCACAAGAAAACAACGCAAAGCATCCTTAGTGAGCTGGATTAAATGTATGGCGGAACAGGTTTTAAGAAAATAACAGAAAGACAATGTTTATTAAGAGCTATGAGTGTTGTATACCCTCTCTGGTTATACTTCTGCTTTTTCGTAGAAAACAAACTGCAATTGACTTTGTAAATATAAACTTCTATACATTCGGCGAGAATCTGCTGGAACTGAATGTTGGTTATCTTTTCTTCTTCTTCTTCTTCTTCTTCTTCTTCTTCTTCTTCTTCTTCTTCTTCTTCTATGTGCCCTGTCTCTTCAGGACGTAGGCAATCATGGCTTTCCACGTTTCCCTATCCCTGGTGGCTCTGAGTATACTTTCTCCTGTTACACAATGCAACCCTCCTTCCATCATCCACCTGATTAGATCCTTCAAATATGTTATCCGTTGCTTTCCCCTGACTCTTTTTCCCTCTATCTGGCCTGTTAGTATCAGGTTCTCCAAGCCCTCCTTCCTCATTGAATGTCCCAGGAACTTCAGCTGTCTCTTCCTGATGCTCAGTATTAATTTCCTTTTTGTTTCTATCATTTCTAAGACCTCATCATTGCTCACATGCTCGATCTATAATATTCGCAGCATCCTTCTGTAGAACTACATTTTAGTTCTTTCAAGTTTTTCCTTCATCTTTGATGGTATTGCCCAGCATTCACTGCCATATTAAAGGACGGACATCGCGTAGCAATCCAGTACTCTCTTCCTAGTTTCTAGTGAAATTGTCCTGTTTCTTAATACTTTACTCAACTTCTGGAATGCTTCCTTCGCCATGCCAATTCTCTTCGGATCTCTGTGTCGCACTTTCTGTCTTCTGTTATAACACTTCCCAGTCTTTTCACATAAGATAAATGACGAAATAAACTGGACCCAAGTTGAATCATAATGACTTGTTTTTCTTTTTTTTTTTCTTTTTTTTTTTAACTAATAAAATCGACAGACATCAACACTTGGTATTTAAATAAAAATTTTCTATTAATTTTATTGTATTTTTCATCTGTTCTTTTTAACGAAGCGGTGACTTGGCCGTATTGTTGAGTGGGTGGGTCGGATTTAGTGGGATTATACACGCATCGAGGCCACCAGCCAGTCAGTCACTAGCAACTCAACTCCAAACTCAAAGACTAAAACTGACTCTCTGTGACAGCTGACTTCACTTAAATAATTGTCCCCATTGACACCTGTAGCTTTCGCCGCTTCCGTACCATCTCGGTCGTCAAAACAAATCTCAGCCTGCACCTGCTGCACTCTGCACACAGCGACATATTCCTGCAAAAAAATGTAAAATACATTTCCTGGCAAAATTCTATTATTTTTACTGGCAATCATGAATGATCCACGGCATTATTCCACACCAACCAAGTTATTATGCAACACAAGAGACAGAAAGTTGTGGAGAGGTATGACCGCCTACACCCTGAAGGGAGACGACACATAAAGAAGTATGAAGATTTAATAATTAAAGTTCTACTGATTAACAAATAGCTGGATCCAAATCTTTCCCAATGTATTATCCCGCAAATTTTTTCCAAGGGTATTTGCCAAAAGTCTAGGGCACCCAGTGAGGATCGAACTCACAACTCAATTTTAATGATTCTAGTGGGACAAGCTTGCTAACCATTCAGTCAGTTAAAGTGCCATACGTGATACACGCTTGGGCGATCATGTCTCGAAAGAGACATGACTGACTGGGCAGGAGATTATCCCGCAGTAGGTTGCCATTGCTTTCTGCGGTAGACTGGTTGCCGACCAAGGCTATAGAACCCAATCTGTCCTGCTATTTAACCCATAACTGGAAGGAAGAGACGGATTAATACCTTTCCCAAGGGTATTTGCGCGTAAGTGAATACAATGGATTCAACTGGAATTCGAACTCGGCTCCCCGGTTTCTCGTTCCGAGCCGATATCCACTGTACCACAACGCACAACCAGTCTACCGTAAAAAGTAATGGCAACCTACTTGTGGAAAATCTGTCCACTCAGAATTCTCTCTTTCCAGGCATAATCGCCCAAGTGTACATCACATATGACACTTAACAGACAGATACGTATTTGATTTTGTAAATTGGACGTCTTTATTTAATAACATATTGTTATACTGTGATATATATTCATCGACGTTTTTAAGGTAACTATAGCTAACCTTAACATTTGAATATCTATCACTTCAAGCAATACAGAATCATTTGACAATTATATATTTAAATATATAAAGACTTTATAAAAGTCAACCACAATATAAGTTTAGGTAAAAACGAAAAAGGTAAAAATAATCCGAAATACCATAAACGTAACATCAGATGATTTAACCCATCTTTTGGTCGCAATGCCCAAACAAATTTTTCTAAATTTAATTCATAAAAGCTTCAATTATTCACCTACATTCAAAGAAATTAAAAACCCTCGATAAATATATATAACAGCATAACAATATGATATTAAATAAACACATGTTCAACCAACAAAA
Source organism: Ascarosepion bandense (assembly GCA_037127315.1). Classification (NCBI taxonomy): domain Eukaryota; kingdom Metazoa; phylum Mollusca; class Cephalopoda; order Sepiida; family Sepiidae; genus Ascarosepion; species Ascarosepion bandense. Next base: position 4,837,815 of record JBBBDQ010000514.1, on the reverse strand, counting down.
TTAAAGTAACTCTACTAAAACTAGTGCATGAACGAAAGTACAATTTACAGAGCTAGTTTCCATTCTGATTGCAAAATTCTGTTTGGGTTCCACTGAGAACCAATGGAAATCCCGTTCCTACCACCATCAAATGATGTTAGGCAATATCAAATACAGTAACAGCACTTTTCCAATAATTAATTTTATATTTTTTTAAATAAATCATTTTCACAATTTTGTTTTTAAAATATCACTTAAAAAAACAATAATGTTCTGAAATATGAAATATTTTGTGTAGTGATATAATGCTTTATAAACCATTGTAATAACAAAATAATATTAAGCTCTACTTTGTATTGAAGACTTTTTATAAAAGTAAATGTAACGAACAGTAGATTTTTTAATGCATCTGTTCTTTGACTTCCTTAAAATACACACTCAAACACACACGCGCGCGCTCGTAAGTGTGTGTGTGTGTGTGTGTGTGTGTGTGTGTGTGTGTGTGTGTGTGTGTGTGTGCGCGTGTGTGTGTGTGTGCGAGTGTGTGTCTGTGTGTGATACAAATATAATTATGATATATGATATACGCTATATTTATGGATAAAAGTGTGAGATAGAGTGTATTTAAATATAAAAGTGGACACAGGTCTACATCGAGCGGCAAGTGTCTATTTCATGTTCGAACACAATCTTTAGGTACTGCCCTCTCAAAATATTCGTGGCAATTAAAGGGCAACAAAAGTCAAGTTATTACCTGGGGTATCAACTTGAAAACCAAATCTTATAACTGAAACGGAAATAGAAATTCATGACATTTGGAAAACTAGTTATCTAAAAACACTTAATAACCATAATGTACTAAACAAAAGCAGTGAATTGATGATTACATACAAACATTGAAATTAATATCTGCTCAAATACGTTAACCCGGGTTAATATAGATTTTTCTATATCAATCGTTTTCATCTTCTTATTATTATTAGCTTTTTCCCCTAAGCTAAAAAAACAAGTAACCTCCTTCACTCAAATGCATAAACCGTATATCATCTCCTCTAAAAATATTCTCCATATTAAATCAGAATTTTAGCTTTTTCTTTTTAATTTTCATTTAAAGTTTAAATTTAAATTAAACTATAAATGAAGAAATTAACAATATAAAAATAGCATTCCAGTTATTTTAATATATTACTAGCATTAACAACACGAGAACCAGTCATTCAAATCCCGGAACAGTCAGTTCATAATATGCGCTTGATGATTGCATAATGTATGAAACGCCTAGTTGTGCTAAGGAGTCATAGATATTATATATATATATATATATATATATATATATATATATATATATATATATATATATATATATATATATATATATATATATATATATATATATATATATATATATATATATATATATATATATATTTATAGCACTGCTATACCACATTGCGCACTGTTTTATTAACACCAGTAATATGTATAGCAGACATAGAAAGGAAAGTAGAAGACCCCTTATACAGAAGGTAGCAGAAGAAAGTAACAAGAAAGGACTAGAAATAAACTGCAGGAAAACTGAATGCATGGTCATCAGTAAAAAGGGCAGCCCAAAATGCCAAATACAGGTTGGGGATACCAGAATCAGGCATGTACAAAAATTTAAATACCTGGGAAGCGTTATAACAGAAGACGGAAAGTGCGACACAGAGATTCGAAGGCGAATTGGCATGGCGAAGGAAGCATTCCAGAAATTGAGTAAAGTATTAAGAAACAGGACAATTTCACTAGAAACTAGGAAGAGAGTACTGGATTACTACGTGATGTCCGTCCTTTAATATGGCAGTGAATGCTGGGCAATACCATCAAAGATGAAGGAAAAACTTGAAGGAACTGAAATGTAGTTCTACAGAAGGATGCTGCGAATATTATAGATCGAGCATGTGAGCAATGATGAGGTCTTAGAAATGATAGAAACAAAAAGGAAATTAATACTGAGCATCAGGAAGAGACAGCTAAACTTCCTGGGAGATGCAATGAGGAAGGAGGGCTTGGAGAACCTGTTACTCACAGGCCAGATAGAGTGAAAATGAGACAGGGGAAAGCAGCGGATAACATATTTGAAGGACCTGATCAGGTGGATGACAGAACGAGGGTTGCATTGTGTAACAGAAGAAGGCGTGCTCAGAGCCACCAGAGAGGCGTGGAAAGCCATGATCGCCTACGTCCTGAAGGGACAGGGCACATAGAAAATATATATATGTGGGGGGTGCGTGGGTGTGTGTGTGTTATTTAGGCAGTAATCTCTTTTTTTGCATGTTTCGTTAGAATAATAGACAAGGTGTTTCATATCATTTTTCATGTAGCTTCTTTGTTTTTTTCTTTTATATAAGCTACGTTATAAATCACAGACAAGGTGCTATGGTTAAGCTTTTTATATCATTTTTACATAATTTTCAACGAAACTTGCATAAAAGAAGAATTGCTGTATTTTAAATTACGTGACCCGCCAGCGAACAAGACAAATTATACATGCGCTTATATATATGCCGAGGTTCACCATGCCATAGAGCACTGTTTTGGTACACCTGTGAAATTTTTTTCAGGTGTTGATTTTACCACCTAAAATAATTGCCAATTTACGGTGCATTATGGGTAGTAAAGTCTATTGTATTATCTTGACGTTTATTGGGTAAGATTTAAGTAATGTAACCAAAATACAACGCACAATACCTAAAGATTGTGTTCGAACATGAAATAGACACTTGCCGCTCGATGTAGACCTGTGTCCACTTTTATATTTAAATACGCTCTATCTCACACTTTTATCCATACATATAGCGTATATTATATATCATACTTATATTTGTAGCACACACACACACACATTCGCGCACGCACACACTCGCGCGCGCATGTGTGTTTGAGTGTGTATTTTAAGGAAGTCAAAGAACAGATACATTAAAAAATCTACTGTTCGTTGCATTTACTTTTATAAAAAGTCTTCAATACAAAGTAGAGATTAATATAATTTTGTTATTACAATGGTTTATAAAGCATTATATCACTACACAAAATATTTCATATTTCAGAATATTATTGTTTTTTTAGGTGATATTTTAAAAACAAAATTGTGAAAATGATTTATTTAAAAAAATATAAAATTAATTATTGGAAAAGTTTAGGAGGGGTGGTTGGAGGAAGTTAAACAGTATGATTATGGATGTGTCTGCATGTGCGTTGTGGTACAGTGGATATCGTCTCGGAACGAGAAACCGGGGAGCCGAGTTCGAATTCCAGTTGAATCCATTGTATTCACTTACGCGCAAATACCCTTGGGAAAGGTATTAATCCGTCTCTTCCTTCCAGTTATGGGTTAAATAGCAGGACAGACTGGGGTCTTGGTCGGCAACCAGTGTACCGCAGAAAGCAATGGCTACCTACTGCGGGATAATCTTCTGCCCGGTCAGTCTTGTCTCTTTCGAGACATGATCGCCCAAGCGTGTATCACGTATGGCACTTAACTGACTGACTGTTTTACATATTATAAAATGATGGGTGCATTTTATAATCTTTCTTAAAAATAAAATACATAAAAATAAATTGGTAGTATTATTTAAACACCGTAAATATTTCACTTTAAAATGTAATTAATTATAATGTTCATTTATAATTATTATATTATAATAATATTATATGACAATTATTTTACTAAAATTAATGGACCACACAATATTTATTTGGTTTTATAACTCCAATAATCTTTCGTATACTATAATTACTTTATTCAAATTTTAACTTAAACATTTAGGTCCTTTAAGAAAAAGGAAAAAAAAAGTAAATTTAAAAAACCTAAAATATGACCTGCTGTCAAAAACCAATGTCTACACTTTTAAATAATATATGTTCCTAGTATGAATCTTCACCAGACAAATATAACGTGTCATCAATTTCCTCTATGCGATCTAAATATTCAACTTCATAGTTTAACCTAGTTCTTACTTTTGATTGAGTAATACAGACACACTCATAATCATATTTTTTAACTTCCTTCAACCACCTCGGCTTAACTTTCTGAATAACCATGAATTCATTTTATATTTTCTAAAATAAACCATTTCACCATTTGTTTTGAAAATATGACCTGAAGAAGAACAATAATGTTCTAAAACATAATATTTTTGTTAGTGTTATAATGCTTTTATAAACTATAATAATAACAACAACACTACAACATTACTGGGTTGTTTTTTGTGGTCTTGTGTCTTTGCTATGTATATAGAGATTCTTGAGAAAATACAAAGAGATGTCTTTAATGTTATCAGTTCTCACCTGCCGTCTCGGCTTCAGTCAATTTCACAACAACCTTTTCTATAAATATTTCAATCGTAATTACTCTGATGAGCTTTCCCCTATCGTCTTATTTAGGTGTTTTTTTTTTAACTTTAAGCGCAGTACCAGACCTGTGGCAAGCTTACATAATATTACAATTGAAATGGTTAGAAGCAAACGTAAAGGTAAGCTGTAGCTTTGGAGATTTCGAAAGCTCTTGACAGGGATTGACATACAAGTCTTCTTTACAAGCTGAAATGTTCCGGCGTCTCTAGAAAAAAAAAAACTTTTTGAATTGGTCCAGTTTTTCCTATCTATACGTAAATAAAAATCATCTTGACAGGCCACTCATCTAGAGTACTAGTTCTGGTGACTCACAGGGCTTCATTCTTGGTACTACTGTTTTAAATTTACATTAATGCCCCTCCTTGAAGACATCAGCTCTCAACGTGAAATCTTGTATGTGGTTCACTATATATAATAATAATAAATGGACAAGTGTGGTTAGAACATTCGCTTTCTGACAAATAGTAGCAATAGTCGATTTCTGGAAGGAATGACGATCCCAGCCTGCAGCACCTTTGGAAAGTGCTTTTGGAAAATGCCTGAAAGCATACCAAGATTTGTGAGTGAAATTGGGTAGACGGCTCCCTTTGAAGAGCCGTCGGCGGTTGTGTTAGCTCAAAGTCGAAAGTCATCGTGACCGAGACGTTGATCGTTATTGTTCATCCAATTGTTCACGCCAGATAGCGCATTCTCACCCAGAAAGTGTAACTAAGTTCCGCTCAACATAGTTGCAGTATAAACAACAGGTGGGTTCTATGGGTGTTGAACAAACACAAGTGTGCCTGAGCAAGCGTCTGCAATGGGGATTAGCTAGCCGCACTTTTAGACAGGCATCCTCAGATACTAGTGGGCATCCATATACAGAACCCCACTTCATGTTTAGTGTAACCTCTGGATTTTTTTTTTTTACTTGTGGAAAGTGCAACCGGTCGCCGAAAATA